>LTAE01005849.1:24779-35525 GCA_001647135.1 Pontederia paniculata | reverse complement strand
AATCTGATGATCCAAAACACAAACAACCTCTATCGTTGGATTAAAATGATACTGATCCAAAGGTCCATAGTATGTGCATGCACGGTGCATACACAACTTTTGTATGCACGCTAATATTTCTCATATATATATATATATATATATATATATATAAATAATAAGTACTTAATGTTTAAGAGAGATATTAAGTACAATTTAAAATTTTGTTATTATAAACATAATTGATAATTAATTTTATAAATTATGTTTATTTAATTTTATTATTCATCATTAATTATATATTTAATAATTAAGATGTGCTTAATATTTTTACTAAATATCAAGTGCTCAGAGATACTTTATATAAAATCATATATAAAAAGTTAGAAGGCATCACTTGTTATTTGGGCCTGACCGTGCGAGACAGGATATGGGACAAGGTCTGGACGCGATCCTCTCCTCCTCCGCATCTCTATCTTATAAATGGATCTGTTGATATACACCTTTAGCATCCTCTTATTCTTGTGTCCGAAAGACCGAGCCAGGATATTAGGCACGGCAATTATGTACGATTTGGAAGTAGTGTGAAGTGATCCAAGTCGCCAAAGATGGTTCTTCTCTACGTCGTCATCTCTTATTCTTGTGTTTCTCACGGTCTCGTGGGATTGGGTTAGAATACTACGTATGGTAGAGTGGAACTTTATTTTTTTTATGTTATATATATATATATATATATATATATATATTATGAGTAAAATATATCAGACACGAGTGCTATTGCGACCAAATTTGACATTTTTGCTTTCTTTTTCCGGCAACACATTTTGATAGGGGGTGAGGGATTCAGCATGTAGCAAGGGTATATATATAATCATTTTGAGCAACCTAATGTCAACTTTTCTACGACTCCATGGCCCAATGGATAAGGCGCTGGTCTACGGAACCAGAGATTCTGGGTTCGATCCCCAGTGGAGTCGACATTTTTACTTTGTTTTTGTCTCATAAGATTGAAAGGATCCTGTTCACAAATAATTCGTGATTTGATCAGCGAGTAACAATTCTATTATCAAATTATGATCAATTAAATCACGTAGCTGATACCATTAAAAAACACTGCAAAAGGAATACTAAAAAAAACTAGCGAGATTGATAAAACCAATTTCTTTACCTTGAAGTTGAGGCATGCAAACAACTTGTTCTCAATCCTACTTAATAGTACCATAACAAGAAAAATAAGTGACACCCAAAATCATGTAAGGGTCGACAAAGAAAGTTCTAGTAAAAATCCCACAAAATGAACATAAAACATTTCTTCGTGCATCGTAACTGTCATAACTTCTTGTCGCCCTCACAGAACATAAAATACTTCATCAGTTGTTAAAGTAGATACTTCACAGCTTCAAAAAGCCAAATCAAACAGTTCTGAAACATTTAACTAATCCTGAGTTCTTTAATATACCCGATCTGAATGCCAATGTTCCATGCTACTTTAAATAGATCAGGATTATCAAACTAGTGCAATGCTGCTCTCGCCACCAGGGGGCTTTCGGACGCCACCAAAGTAGTCCCTTGGCGCAGCCTTCTCATCTTTAAAGATGTCGCTGCCGCTCATCTCCTTCAGCTTTGCCATGCTCAGCGATTTCTCTGCAGAACCAGGGGGTACGTCTCCTTTAAATATGTCGTTACCAGTCAGCTCCTGAAACTTCTGTGAGTGGATCTTCTTTGATGTATTGGTCACGGTTTCCTCACTGAAGATGATATTGCTGGGGCCACCAGCCGGCTGAAAGTTCAAATACAAGTCACAACAATAAGCAGTTATAACTGTGAATCGTTGTGCACTCACGAGAGATACTAAGCAAGTATACAGAGGACTATTCATAAGCATGAACAAAGATACTAGGTGAGGCGTGATGATTTCTCATACATATCAAGAAGATGAGAGCGGAAGTAAATGGCCACACCTATTTTTAAAATGTTCAATTCAAGAACTATTATTGTAAAGTTAAAAGGGAATCAAATGTGACACAATAGCCACTCATAAGAATCATCATGGGAATCATAATTCTTAGTCAAGCAAGATGATGAAGATATAACAAGTTAACCTATTTCTAAACTCTAATTAAGTTATACACTTAAATCTATCCACTTAAGAAATAAACTACTAAAATATGCAATCATCAAAGCTATGTTCCGAAGGAACCATATAGTTTATTTATAAGGTTCGAGACACCTCATGTACTAAACAACATGGAAACCTAAATAAAAGAAAAAATAATAAAAGGAAGTCCAATAAAAGAAAATCCCCTAATGGGCTCATAATTAAACTAAAGGCAGAAGACCCTTAATTAAAGGCTAATGATCAGGGCATGAGAGCCACAATATTATTCTTGTTCTACATCATAAGATGTGGAAACAATATTGTCTCATAAGTAAAAGAAAAAAAGACAGAAATGACTCTTTATTCAAATAAATACATTTCATGGAACCATTAGTGCATAATAAATAAATGACAAATGAAAACCAACAAGATAGTGCATTTACTATTGCACTTGGCATAGATGAATACTTTTAACCAAAAAAAAAAAAACATCACTAAAACCCAGAAATAATGTTTGAAAAAAATTGGATAATACATTGTTTAGAAAAAGAATATGAAACAGATTCATAAGCTGATGTGTAATAAGCAGAAAACCACACTCAAGCTATCATACTCACATTGGATACTTTGACAGATGTATGTATGCTTCGTGGCTGCGGTGAACCCAAGTCCAAGTTACCCCTCAACTCCAAGTTCCTTGCAGCTAAAGGTCTGGCTGGAACCTCAGGTGGTGGACCAAATATGTCATGTCCACTAAGTTCTTTGCTTTTTGCTTCAGATAGCTGTTTCTTAATTTTAGCATCTGAGTCATTTATAGCAGTTCCACTTAATTCCCGCTGTTTTGCTACCTCAGCAATTGAGGTGGGCTTCTTTGGAGATACTGTTTCTTCAGCAGTAAATGAGATCTGGCTAATTGCATTAGCTGCCTGCTGATGTTTCAGTAAATAAATATGATCACTCCATTATTAGATTGAAATGACAAAACATATCAGAGAGACTGGCATGTTGAGTTTTGATTGACAATTCAAGATAACAGAATAAGCCCTACGCTGATAATTTACAAATTAAAAAGATTAACATCAATGGTTCACCAATTAAGGCATGGATACTTAAGATACACATTACCTGGCAAATGCGCACGCTCGTTTTGTTATTCGCATTTGTAATAGCACTTCCAGATTCTGATATATCATTCTCACTCTTGGCTGCAAATATACCACTGCCTGTGATCTCTCGTAATTTTGAGCTTGAACAAGGCTTCCTAGAAAAATGAAAGAAGTTCATGAGTTGCATATCCATACAAGGAAGAAAAGGGAACAAAAATGAAACTAGGAAGTATCATTCATAATAATAGTCTCCAAAGTCCTTCCAAACATTCATCGACAAAGTCAAAGTGTCACTTCATGTTTTTTTCCTCTACTGGGTAAAAATTATTTGTTCCGATCACATATTTATGCAGGGCGTGTCCCAGAGGATGAGGATAACATGGATACGAGTTTGGATTGAGTTGGGAATCTGGTTTGGGCTTATATTAGTTTTAGTTTAATATTGATATTAAAGTCTTATTAGTTAGAATCATTGTCAGATTGAGTTTCTTTTAGATATCTGATGAGAGTCATGGATTACGTTTTTAGTTGGAGTTAGATGGGTTCGTTAGGAATCTATAAATAGTTATAAACCTGAATTAAGCAGACTATCTCTTTCTTTGTTAAAAAAAATATATCTTTGGATCCTGAAACTGTGTGTTTCATCTTCAACCTGATAGAACTTCAGTCTGCCAACCTCTGAGTTTTGGAAGAGCGTCAGGCTTCCACAGACTTTGAATTCTCTGTTATTTCTTCCTTCTGTCATGTGAGGAATTTCTCCAGCAACTGAGTTTATCGATCCCCTATTATTTAACACAAGAATACCTGCTGCGGGCGCTGCGTCACATATTTATCCTCAACAAGAAACGTACGGATCTTAACAATGAGGGTTAGAAAACCATATCTATTTTCAGACAATGATGACTCTTAGATCCATTGATGATGGACTCTAGAAATCAAATGGATCAATAGAATATAAATTGACCATGTGAAGAAATTTAATGCTTCTTACAATACCTTTTTTGTTAATAATTCATTTTCCTTCAGAAAATTAAAGCATTAAAATCACTTATAGTTTATGACTTGAATCACACATCAGAATGCATTTTACTGTTATTTGTTTTTCCATGAAAATCAAGATGCAATGCTTCCCAGGTATTCAGTCTCAGGGAGCAACAGTCAAATGTAGACATAAGAAACTGTATTCTCCCCACTGTAATCTATGGACCAAGACAAAAGGCAAAATGAGATGGAACTGAATTATGAGCAAAATGTGGTTTCAGCCAATTGGCCAACCATTAAATCTATTAGGACAATATCCAATTAGAGTATTCTGGTTAGATAGTGTGAAGGTTAGAAAATCCCATCCCTTATCGGACATACCTATAAACAAGTGCAACTAAGAGGAGATGATGAGAAACCGTTCATATTAAAACTCAGGATCAGCAATACCAACTAAAAATTAATTCTAACTCTTAAGTTTTAGCTTGAATAAATTTGGAGGATGTAGAATGGTAAATGGTAACTGACTACGGCATTAAAATTGCTATAACCACTTTTCATGTATTCATTCCTAGTTCTTTCACCGAATCCAAAGGTTTAAATCTTTATCACAATTATTTTGAGAGAATCTTTATCACAATTACGATATCAGCATATGATAAGTTAGCAATGGACACTAACATTATACGACATTGACAAGAAGCATGTGCACGCACATACATAGATGCAACTAAAAAGAGTTGTTTAAATTCTAAGAGCCTTTTAACCTATTAATAAGGTATTGAGAGTAAATGCCAAAGCAAGGAGAGGCTGCACGAAACAAATGCATCCCTGATGCTGAACCTAGTTGTAGATCAACTCCACAATCAGTATATTGCAAATATACATGCACGAGGATGTAAGTAGAGCAATTAGAAACTGTTGGACGCCCGAAATGGGCTGCATCCTTGCGTCTCATTATTATCATGGTGGACAATATAAAAGCAATTACAATACAAGCTCCTATGTCCTTTTCTTGTCAATGCTTGGCATGGGGATAGAGTATAAAAATGTCAAGGGCAAGCAAGTAGGAGTCTTTGTTATATTTAAATAAGTGATAGATCTAGCCTAATAGAGAACAAGCAATCATATCCAAAATGGAGTCAGGTCAAACACTAAATTATTAGCCTTTGTAAGGCAGAAACAAAAATTGTTATTTGTCTGAAATCCCAATCCGTCTACCCAAAAGGAGATGTCATAAATTTGACGCCAGGATTATGACCAAAAACAAATTAATTAAGACACAATTCAGACGGAAACATCTTGTTAGAATATAAGACATTCACATGCACATGAAGTTTAAACTTTGAGCTCTGAAAAGTTTCCAGTTGGCTTTTAATCTCTGAACAGCAAAAAGGTATTGTGCCTCCATTATATGCTTGACTTCTATGATAAGTAATTCACTTTGCCAAGGGACAGAACTAATATTTCTTAAAAAAATATCATGCAGTTTATAACAGCTAATCTTGAGAACATCAGTACAAGAACCCATAATTAAAACATGAACTGGGACTGTATGAAAATATAACCCCAAGGTATCAACATTAGCTGCAGAACCATTTAAAAATACATTAAGTTGACTGAGCTAAATCCACCTTACAAGTGAGACATTGTATAATTAACTAATTTAAAAAATGCTTCAAAAAGACTAGCAATATTATTGATCCACACAGTTAGATGTACACGCAAAAACTACAATAGAAAGTAGATCGAAAGAGAAATCAAAATCTTAAATGCAACTAATCTGCAGATCAGAGCTTCAGCAGCCATACTCTTTAAAACAAGACAAGAAAATAATATAAAAGCTGATATTACCTTCTACCTAAACTAAGAAAAAACAATCAACATTATAATGCATTTAAAAGAAAACATTTTTTACTATAAAAAATCGAAATGTTTACAAATCTACACTTAAAAGATCAGATCTTTCCACCCCAAACAGAAAAAAATAGTTAGCTTCTATAACAAATCACTTTGAAAACAAAAGCAAATCCATTCAAGACGATCCTTCACAGTTCCACCCCCGGCATTATCCCACAACAGGAAGAAAAATAGCTCTACTATAAGCTCCAAACAAAAAAAAAGTTAGATTAAAACCCCCAAATTTGTAGGCGGCAAGATTGCGTCTTGCTCATACCTCTGGTTCAAGCTCTCGGCCTCTTCCCGCGACGGCGGCGCCCCGAACATCACCGGGCTGATCCCACCGGCAGGCTGCAATAAAATCGCAGAAGAGCTTGAGCCTTCACTGAGGAGAGAGAAAGAGAAGCATTGGCGCTTACCTTGAGCGTCCGGCGGGAAGCGGGGGTGACCTGGTCGGCGCCAGACGCCGAAGCCGGCGGGGTCTCCGACCAGACGAGGAGATCTGCTGTGGAGGTGTGCGACTTCCTCACCGGCGGGTTTCGATCCATTCTTTTTCTTCTACTGCGTCTGCTTCAAGTCTTATTCTTTTTTTCGTATGTGTTGGAATACTATATAGACTGAGAGAGAGAGGTTTTGCTCCTTCTCTCTCCTCTCACTTTTTGCTAATTTTTTAAAAACACGCTTCCTCCAGGGCTCGATTCCGGAGATGACCCCCCGGTCATCTTACCATGACAGTTCCTATTTCCATCCCTTGCAGTATCAGAAGTTGACAATGTACGGTAATCTAACCGGACAGGGTGATCCGAGGGCAAATAGCAGTGGTATGATGGAACCGTGGGGTAGTTGATGATGGCATCATTCCAACGTCCCTTCTCTGCTTTTTTTGTTTACTTTTTTTTTTTCAAATTTGAACTCTTTTTTATTTGTTAAAGCAAATAAAAAATTGGAGTAGCATATAATCCAACGAAGTACTAGAGTTTCATATTTTATTTATATTTTATTATGTTAAGTGCATTAATTGATACAAGTATATCAATTGAAGGATGACAAAATTAGTCAAGATTGAAATCCATTGAAGAAAGGAAAGATACATTTTGATTAATTAATATTTTTAAAAGTTAAATAAAAAAATGCTAGTTCTCTCATAAAATTTGAAACATATAACCAGTTATACTAATTAAATTTAATCATCATAATTCATCAATCCAACATGTATTTATGAATTTCTTACTCTTACTTCTTCTTTAAATAAAGAACCCGCACTCTAATTAATATTGTCCTAATTGGATTACAATTTAATAATAGATAGAGCAACACTATTTTCGGGCGATGTATCTGCTGAAGCCACTCGAGTCCTCCGATTTCTAATTTTCTTTTCTTTTTCTTCGATTTTTGAATCATGTCACTTAAAATAAAAGTGTAACGTCCGAAATATTCAAATAATGACTAATTCGATCAAAATTTAGGGTGCCCTCGAAAAAGTTGTTTAAGACAGCTTCTATAAACAAAGGCAGTTGTACAATGCTTTAGAAAAAAAAGGATAATTTTCTATCTATGAGAAAAAAAACATAAAAAAAGTTATTATCTACGACCACTTTTCAAAGAAAGCATTTATAAAAAGTTTTACCAAATATAGAAATAACACAAAGCAAATTGTGTTATTAAGAAAGCACTGTTTCTACGGTTACACCAAACGTATACTTAAGCTTTGATTGGATTGAAGAGTTATGAGGGAGTTAGGAATGGTGGGATGAGATTATGAGAGTAGACCATGTTTGAATATAAATTTAAGTAAAGGGGAAGGATTCATAATCTTTCCAAACTCTTTATAACTAATTCCACCAAATCGATGAAATTAGAAGGAATTGAACAATTTGACGATTTTATTTATGTCTTCCTCTCTTTTTTATTAGAAAAAAATATTATAAAAAGTTAAAATAGTCTTTTAAATAAAAGTTACCCCTTCTCTTTTTTTTTTAAGTTCTATCCAAACATAAGCTTGTATTATATTTTCTATCCCCTTCTTTCATCTCATCTCTTATCTTTCCCCTCTATTAGTTTTTGTCCAAACAAAGTCTTGAATCTATCGATGTTTGGGAACAAGGGTATAGTGTAATAGCTAACCCCTCAACTTGAGTACTAAAAGGTCCTGAGTTCAACTCCCATCAGTCAGATTTATGTACCCTTTCATGTATTAGGTCATTGGTCTCCTTTTGTAAAAAAAAAAGAATCTATTAATGTCTATGGCTATTAGATTCTGACTAATTCGATATTTGAATGGATGGACGAAAATAAATCTTAGTCAAGATGGCGCTTGATGCGCGTTATTCATATTTTTCTAATATATTTAATCAATTTACATTTATTCCTATGTTGCACTCATCATTTTATATATTTATTTATATTTATTTTAAAATATAAAACTACACAATTTGTCAAAATTTATTATCTAGAAGGTAAGAGGACAAAGAGACAAAAACACTAGAAAAAAAAAGCAAAACGAGTCCGGAATCATGAATTTAAATTGGACATATTTATAAGGCTGTCAAACACGATCGTGACAGAAAAAGTCACGGTCCGTGACAAATCGAAAACGGGTCAGAACTCAAATTTCACGCCCAAAACTTATTTTTCACGACTAAGACAATCATGTCACGGTCCGTGACAACTCCAGAACTCAAATTACTTTCGGTCACGGTCGTGACAATCCTGTCACGGCCCGTGACAACTCCAAAAGTCAATTTTCATTCACAGTCGTGACATTCATGTCACGATTCGTGACAACTCCCGGATGTATTTTTCGCCTCTTTTCTTCTGACACGGTCGTGACAATTTACGAAGAAAATTTAAATAATTATTTTTAATATAATTTTTAGCTTAAATTTTGTCTAATCTACTTCACAGCAAATTTTGTTATTCTATGACTCTTCATACCTATAAATATAATATGAAGACATCAATCTAAAAGGGATTTTATCCACCAGATAATTGAAGAAATATTTTAAAGAGAAATTTGTGAGAGACAAAGCTTGAAGCCAAGCCTAACATCAAAAGAACAAGAATTTTTTTTTACAGTTTCGTGAAGGAAGACGATCATCATATCAATGATTTGATTAATAATTTGTAATCTCTTCTTCTCAACTTTTTGGTTGAACTCCATTGTAAATTTGTTTTTAAATCTTTTATGGGAATTATTATTGTAAGGAATAAATCATCAAACCCTCTGTCGATTAATTTTTAGTCATGAATTTCTTATGCATGTGCATTTTAATGCTCTTTTATGAACCTTCGCTAGCATATTGAATAATGATAGCAAACTCTTATTTCTCTTTGTTAAATTAAAGTGATTTTTTGAATTATTAGTCAATGCGTTGCATAACACATTTAGGTAGCATATTGGATAAGAATATCTCGAGTGTGAGGTCTACGAGATTAACACTCTGTGTAAGGACAATCCGTAGTTTAGAAAATACATTTTAATGCATCTCAAAATTCTTAAGTTATTAAATTGATATTCTGGATATGAACAATCAAGTCTCTATCTTTGATACATATCATACTTTAGGTAGATCTTAATACTCGTAAGAATTTGAATTAAATTAAATATTCATTGAATTTGGGTGAAATTGACTTTGTCCCTATTTATTTTAGATCATCCTAATCCAGAAGGTCTTTGTTATCAAATTATTTTCTTCTCCTTCTCTTTTTTTCATTTTTTTTTAAAATTCATCTTTATTCACAAATTTGTCTTCTTTTATTAGTTGATGGAAGTAGATAGATAAAGTTAATATTAATTTTCGTGAAATTAATACTCAACTCATCGTTGAACTATTACTTGATACGACTAGTGCACTTGCTAATTGTAATTTCTGCATAATTAGCACGCATCAACATTTCTGAAATTTGAAGTCGGGACTATTTATTTTTCTCCTTTCATGATATAGCTTTATTAATTAGTTGTGTCAATCATAATTAATTAACAACAACTAGTTGATCAACTAAACCGGGAAGAAAATAAATATAATATTCATTCGACAACATATCAAGGATTATTGTCATTGATTCCCAATTATGGGCCTGAAATACAAATCGCGCTGGCCCTAAATTGGCTTACGTCAAATGCCAATTCTTTTTTTTTAATCCTTCGTTTCTAGTTTTTGATTTATGGCGGACCCTTTCCATTTCTATTTTACCATTTTGCTTTAATCAATAGTACACAGGAAAGGTATGTAGGACACCATAATACATGACACGCGCTTGTTTTTACCTAATAATTTCAAAAGTCACCGATTATTTCTTATTTTATTAGAAAATTGTGTTGTTTTATATATGAAATCAGAAACCTCTACCTTCTTCTTTTTTTCAACTATGCTAATCCGTATAAATATGATAAGTGAAATTCTCAATATTTTTTTTATAGGATAAGAGTATAACTCAAAATATGCTTAAGTTAGATTACTACTCTATTCCAATTTTTATTGGTAATCTACAATATGGGATTTCTGTAATTGTTCATGCGGTTAACAGATGACCTACGTGGTCATAACTTGAATGAGCCAAGTGCTCGTCGAGGCGAGCCTTTAATAAGCGCGTTTGCTCCACCGAGTCCGCCCATGCCGCGCTGTTGCCGCGTTTCCCGCGTGCCCCGCCCGCCTCGCGTCGTCCCGCGAGATTCGGGCGCGT
>LTAE01005849.1:0-18907 GCA_001647135.1 Pontederia paniculata | reverse complement strand
GCTGATTAATAACTTAAAGGTTGATGGAGATCTACGGTTGATATTATAAGTATTAAACAGATCTGACGGTTGGGAGAAGTTGCTACAGCAGAAACTACTGTTCTTCTTCCTCCTCTGTAAGCTGCGTAAGTTTTCGACGAAAAAGAGGGGAGGCGAGCTGGTGGCCTTTGGGATCGTTCGGCGAGGTTCGCGGCTCTCTGAGGGCTCACGGATCTTCGGTAGACGTCGGAGAAGGCACTCGCAGGCTCCAGAGAAGGTTGGACGCGAAGATGCTGGCTGGAAGAGAAAGAAGACGCTGGCGCAAGGAAGTTGCAGAATCACGAAATGTCGGTCGGCAGAGCTCCGGGATGTCTTCGAACTGTGGCTCTGATACCAATGAAGAGTTTTGAAGGGTCTGAATTCGATTGGGGCTCCCGTTCAGTGGTCATTTTCGCTCATCCTCGAGCCCTATAAATAGGCGCTATTATGCTCCACTGACGTCCGCCCTTCACGCGTCGTTGCCACGTCTTCCGCGACCCCTCATCACGCTCGTGTCGTCCCGCGAGTTCCGAGAGCGTGGAGCGCGTCTTCCGGCTCCACTCCAACGAGCAAGCGTTGCTCGTTCAAAGATGACCACTATGTCATATATTAACAATGGATTCCTAGTTGATGGCTTCTTTTCTACAAATCAACTCGAAGAAGAGAGGCGCCGTCAATAATTGATGGCTTTCTTGCTGTACTCTCTCACTCAAAGCAGCTCGGTCAGAATCTGGAAATGGCCAATAGGGAACCTGCAAGGGAAAAATGTAGTGTAATGATTCCGATCATGCAAAAAAATGAAGAAAAAATACGGACCCTGCGACAAGTAAAGAGAAAGCACTTGGAGCAGGCAGAGGAGGAGGAAAGATGAGCAGCTTCCGAGACGTTGGTGGAATGGGAGGCGACTGGTCAAGTCCGACTGACTCAGCATCGGGTTGGGAGTTGGCCACATTGCATGAAACACATCAATTTGAACTTTCGAAAAATAGAAAAAAATTGCACTTTTCAGTTTTCATATAAGGTAGTTTGTGACGGTTGGTTTTATTAACAAGAAGTGATGAGCTTGCCAAACGAGAAAGAAAATAGAGGCGAAACACCAATCATAGACGGAACGGATCTAGATACAAAATTAAGGGAGAGGCACAAAATATATATAAATAAATTATAAAAAACTGAGAGGATCGAAGATTTAAATCATAGAACTCAAAATACTAATTAAAATTATATACTCACTAAAGTAGCTAGATAATAATATTATTTATTGATATTTATTTTATTTTATTGACTATAATTATCAGTATATACTTATATATATATATATTTTATATGTAAAAAAATTGAGGAGGGTCGAGATCTCCCGAGATATATATGTGTCCATCTTTAGTCATCGATATTTGAAAAGAGGAAGTAATAGAGGAGGAAGCATTGGCGTTGAAAAAAAATGATCAACAGATCAGTGCTTCATGATAACAATTAATGTAATTTCTGTCCATTAAATCTTAATAAAAGAATGAATACATATTTATATACGTGAATATAATTTAAGCAGTTATATAAAATAATATGAAATCATGTGAAAATAACATGAGATCCTTCGGTTGACGCAATCACAATATATTTTTGATTTGATGTAACCATAATATGTTGCAGCATAATATATCTTAAGAGAATCAACGATTAACAATACTAATTTAATAAAACATAATATATTAAATATAAAATCAAAAGTTATGATAATATATATTATTAATTATAACGACATTTCTTTTAGTACTAATTCAAATATTATTTAATGATTCAAGATAAGTAATGAGATAATTGATAAATATATTTGATTTTTTTGGCTAATTTTTTTGTTATTACAAACTAGTTGTTCTTTCAAATTTTACTTCAAATTATTTAGTTCTTTTAAAATTTATAAGCTAAACTAAACTTTTATTTCTATTATTATTCAAAAAATATTTTTTCAATCGATTTGATTAATTTCTTGAGCTTAACAATTCAACTTTGATGGAGATTAAAATGATTTAATTATTAATTTAAATTTAACATGATCCATAGATAATTTTAAATTTCGAATATAGATCCCACATATTGAATTAAACCGACTTTCATAATATATGTGTCTTATTCTGGTCTGCCGCCCGTAATATTTCTATATGTAGTGGATTTAAAAATGTCCAAAAATAATTATTAGTTAATTTAAAATTGAAACTGGATGGTTCATTTGTGAATGCAAATGAGGTGGGGGTGCATGCTTTATTATTAGGACTAACACCTCTTTTCGTATGTGTAGAAGTTAATCAGAGACGATTCAATTCTATTATGGAAGCGAAGGAGCGGAGTATCTAGCTTGGTCTAAATCATTGCCCGTAACTAGGAATAAACAAGCTTATTGTCGAATCAGATTCCTCCTCGGTGGTAGCATCATCAACAAAACAAACTCCTGTCCATGACGGTTGAAAAGTATTATGCGAATATTAGACGTAGTGTCAATATGGCCGCAGTTTATCTCGCTTCTTTTGATCGTAAATCACATAGTGATTTTTTTTAAGAAGAAAACTCTGCTAGGGGTATGAGCTCCTTCTAATTAATGCATCGTCATTTTAGAAAAAATAAAATGTCCAAAAATAATATGCAAATCGCAGCCGCTCATTTGATCCAACGCTTTGGATTCATTTTTTTCTTAACCTATAAATATGTTTTAAAAACGCCTAAACGTTCTCTTGCCATCTCGTTGGAGCCTGCCGCCGCCCTTCGCCCTCTGCTGCTTCACTTGTTTCCTCCACAAAGCCTTCAGAGGAGAGGACATGATGCCCTCACCAACAGTTTTCAACTCCAGCAAAGGAGCTTCTTCGTTGGCATCCTTGCCCTCTTCTTCGGCACCGTCTGTTCCCCAACTGGGGGTCCTCGCCGCCGTGACCCCGGTCTCTCCATCGCGTGTGGCATTCCTCGCCCAGGTGGCTTAGGCAGGGACTGGAACGATGGCGCCGTGTCTAAGAGGCAGGACGCCCTTGCCTGAGAGGTTCTCCTTCCATCTGCTGTGCTATCTCTGCCCACCCTTTTCTCTCTATGCCGCTAGGATGCAGATAAATTATCCATTATTTAATTTAATACTGTAATAGACTACTATTAATTTTTAGTCCTCTAATAATTTAAATTGCCAATAAAATTAAATATATTTTAGCAAAATTATCACTTAGACCAAACTTTTAAACTATTATATTTTATTTTGAAATAATATTGTTCAACGTCATTTTTTAAATTATTTCATGAACGATTGATAATATAAAGTTATATATTTTATCCAAATTTAGTTTTTTACTTTTACCCTTTCATTTATATAAAATATATATTAGTAAAATTTAATATTTTTCAAGGGTATCTTAATAATATTGTGTTTAATAATTTAATTTCTATTTTATGTTCTTAGTACTTATCAAATGCTATAATATAATGTTATCAGTAATTTAAAAAGTGATAATTTATTCTAGTTGTGATCTAAACTACTGGGTAATAAAAATAAAAAAGTGCCCGACGGCCTTTAGGGTTACGGAACTTGCTTGGTATAAATGATGCGAGTTTTGTGATAGAGTAGGAAGGAGTTGGACGAATAGAATAATTTGGGAGCAAGAGGAATGGTATTTTTTCCTGGTTTTTCCCAACAGGTTTAGTTTGAAAATTTGTTTCTTTTTGTTATTGTTTTGTTTTTCAATCCCATGAACTTATAACTTACTTCACTGGAGAACTAAATTGCAGAACTTAATATTGCTGTAATGTCATGCATTTAGTAATCTTTCGTTTTACTTCATGTACAAAACACATTATAACTTTTGGATTGAAATAATCTATTATAAAAGACAGCTTAATTAGATATTCACATTGTTTAAACTTCTTTATTTTACATAACTAAATGAGAAAAAAAAGTATAAAAAGATAGTCCTATTTTATACACATTATGAACTTTAGATTAAATCGTATTGTAAATTGTAAAGGATAACTCAATCAGATATTCATTGTAAGATAGAGCTTCGCCTTGGTTCCACAATTGGGTACGTTTTATTCACATTTTTTGGGTACCCCTCAGGATCGAAGGCTACTAGCACCTCCTAACTAATCCGTTATTATCATACATTTTCATGTCATTCGTACTGGACTGTAAAGAATAGTCTGAGAATTTGCAATTTGATAGCGGAGTTTGTTTTTATGGATCAAAATCTGACTACCTAAAGCTGACAGGAGATTGTTTGTATCGGTAAACAAGTTCCTCGTATACTTTAGGAACATCATATTCGTTGTTATTGGGTGAACCTATGTACTGTATTTGTTGCAAAAGGTTCAGTAAACAATGGAACATTGGTCATCTTTAAGCATAAATCTTCATAGAAGATATTGTGTAGCTAGATTTTCTGTGCATGTAAATGGTGTAGGTGGCAATGTTTCTCATCTAGCCATATATCCTCCCATATTCATCTTTGCATTTTTTTTCATGTGTGTTTATGTGTCGCATTTTCTTCAAAGGGAAGAAACTCTAAGCGAAAAGTTCTAAATTTTCTATTTCCTTTGTTATATCTAAAATTTAATAACGTAGACATGAATGATTAAAAGTTTACCTCAACATTTTTTGCTTTCTCACCCCTTGGTTATTCTTTTGTTTTCTCTTTCCTTATCATTTCTTCTCATGCTAACGCATTAATAAAAAAATAATATGATAGGCAAATGTCGAGTTTATTACAATTTATGTAGTTTGATCACCTCAAAAGAAGTATGTATTGTTAAGAATATAAATATAAAGATGTTGCTCTTCCTATAGGCTTAAGCTTTTAGGATTGTTGGTAGCACATCAAATTTAACATGGTATCAGAGCCAGAGGTCCTGAGTTCGAACCTCGTCGTTGCTCGTATTAAAAATTAATTTCCTCCCTTAGTTGTCCACGTGTTGGGCTTTGGGCTAGACCAAAGTTGTCAGCGGCCCACACGTGAGGGGGAGTGTTAAGAATATAAATATAAAGATGTTGCTCTTCCTATAGGCTTAAGCTTTTAGGATTGTTGGTAGCACATCAAATTTAACATGTATGATTGTTGACACATTCTTTACCTTTGAAAATTATATTCAAAACAGAAAATTTAAAAAGTTTTTGTTCTTGTCAGTTATCCGGAAGAGGTGCCCTTACTTCCATTTTCAGGGATTTTCTGTAATGTGATACACTTTTGCTTTTATCTAACTAGGCATGATTGCTTTTGACCTCTCAAAAATACATTTTTTCTTGTTGTTTTGATTTGTGCGATAGCAATATGGAGGTATTCCTTGAGCTTTGTTTTAACTTTACTGATTTTCTTAAGTCAAAGCAATTTCAGTTTCTATCTTGGAATCTGTTTCGTTTGATTAGATTTTAAATACCTAAGCTGACAGGGGAATGTTTGTGTCCATAAGCAGTCCCTTCGTAAACATTAGGTATATCATGTTCATTGTTATATTGGATGAACCTGAGCGGAGTATTTGTTGCAGAAGGTTCAGTGAACAATGAAACATTGGCTCTATCTTCAATTTTCTTTTCTTTTTTTTTTTGAGAGGGAATTTTCTTGTTTACTTCTGTGAGGTTTGTAATGTCAGGCTCTAGGTTAGTAGAGTGTATTATACCTCAGTGAAATATAGAACTCTATTTTTCTGATTCAGACCAAGGTCAACTTGGTTGTCTCCCTTGGTCTTTACATTGTTGTACGTCATTATTTTATTTATTTTTCTGATGTACAACTGTATGGCTTATTGGCTTTCTTCAACAAGTTTTCTGAATATAAAATACTAGACTTTTTTATCTCAACAGATTTTGCATAATTCAACGGATCTCTCTTTATCCCTATGTAATAGTGTGTAACGGGTATTTCTGATTTGTGTTTATGAAATTCTTCCAATGCATTAGTCACTATCCTGACTTTTATATTTAACAAGTTTTACCAGTTGCATTTTTTAGTGAAATTATTTGCTTTGTTAGATCTTAAATACCTAAAGCTGACAGGAGAATACTTGTGTCCATAAACAGTCCCTTCGTAAACATTAGTAATATCATTTTCATTGTTATATTGGATGAACCTGAGTGCAATATTTGTTGTGGAAGGTTCAGTGAACAATGAAGCATTGGCTCTTTCTTGAGTTTTCTTGTTTATTTATCTGATGAAGGTTCAGTGAACAATGAAGCATTGGCTCTTTCTTGAGTTTTCTTGTTTATTTATCTGATGAAGGTTCAGTGAACAATGAAACAATGTCTCTTTCTTGAATTTTCTTGTTTACTTTTCNGAAGGTTCAGTGAACAATGAAGCATTGGCTCTTTCTTGAGTTTTCTTGTTTATTTATCTGATGAAGGTTCAGTGAACAATGAAACAATGTCTCTTTCTTGAATTTTCTTGTTTACTTTTCTGAGGTTTGTAATGCCAGTCTGTAGGTTAGTAAAGTGTATACCTCAGTGAAGTATAAACCTGTTTTATTCTGATTGAGACCAAGGTCATAGCTTTCTTTAACAAGTTTTCTAAATATAAAATAGTAAGCTTGTTTATCTCAACAAATTTTGCATAATACAGTGAATCTCTCTGTATCTCTATGTTGACCCCAATATGATGTAATCGGTATATCTGATTTGTGTTTATATGAAATTCTTCAATGCAGTAGTCACTATCCTGACTTTTATATTTTAACAAGTTGAACCAGTTGCATTTTTTTGGTGAATTTATTTGTTTGGTTAGATCTTAAATACCTAGAGCTGACAGGGGAATGCTTATGTCCATAAACAGTCCCTTTGTAAACATTAGGGATATCATGTTCATTGTTATATTGGATGAACCTGAGTTGATATTTGTTGCAGAAGGTTCAGTGAACAGTGAAACATTGGCTTCTTCTCTGAGGTTTGTAATGTCAGGCTGTAGGTTAATAGAGTGTTGTATACTTCAGTGAAGTATAAACCTGTTTTATTCTTATTGAGACCAAAGTCAACTCGATTGTCTCCCTTAGTATTTACATTGCTGTAGGTCATTATTTTATTTATTTTTCTGATGTACAACTTTATGGCTTGTTGACTTTCTTCAACAAGTTTCTAAATATAAAAAAACTAGGCTTATTTATCTCAACAGATTTTGCATAATACAATGGATTTCTCTGTCTCTCTTTGTTGACCCTAATAGGGTGTAATGGGTATTTCTGATTTTGTGTTTATGCGAAATTCTTCCAATGCGGTAGTCACTATCCTTCTATATTTTAACAAGAAAAACCAAGTTGAAGAAGTTGCAATTGGTGAATTTATTTTGTTAAATTGGATTTCCACTGCCTAAAGTTGACAAGGGTATGTTATTATTATTACTAGACCCTCGTAAATAGGGAGATCACATTCATTGTTATTAGTGGATCTTAATAGACTACTTGTCACAAAAGGTTCAGTTAGAAATGAGACATTGGCTATTTTTCAAACTTGCTTGGAGCTCACTTTTGTTAAATTCATTTGTCATGCATAGCAACATCAAGTAGATGCTATACTTGAACCTCATTTGGGTTGATTGAAAACTTGATTCAACTTAGAATTTGTTTCAAATGCGTGACTATCCAATATACATGATTGTTGGCACTTGACATTACAGGAATGAGATGCATAATCTTGCATGTATACCCAAGTTAACTGCAGGTGCTGAAAGATTTTGAGGTTGCCGAGGGAGCGAGTTCCAGAGGTTGGTGGAAGAAGAAGCTGTTGTTGGTTTTGGATGAGGAAGATGGATTGTATGATGCATTTCTTTCTCATCATTATGCATTAGCATGTTGCATCTCTCACATGCCCTTTATTTTCGACAGTAATTATAATGTCCTTGTGTATTTCCGGTGTCAATAACAAAAATATATTGTTTATTAGTAATATGCATCATTAGCTCTCTGAACAAAAAATTATGAAGTAGGGAGTGTTGGGTCTATATCTAGTAAGGCTGCGTTGAATCATCTTTATCAAACATTTATTCGATCGTTTGTTGTTTTATTTTTTAAAATTTATGAGTAATATGCATCATTAGCTCTCTGACAAGAAATGAGAGATTTAATTGCATTGTTCGGCATGTTCAATCGTTAAATTGTTCTCAGCTTTCTATGCTCATTAAGTTGGACAAGGGGCCAATAAGAATTTGGACTTCTTGTGAAAAGAAATCAGAGTGAGTGGATTTGATTGATTAGTTTGCATTCCAATCATTGTGTGTTTGGTTACAAAAAGAACAAATTAAATAAAATAATAAATATATTATTTTATTATATTTTTAAATATAATTATATATTTATTTAAATTACTAATTATAAATAATTAAGTAACATATTTCTAATTATTGAGTTAAATAATGATAAACAATTATTAGTGCAAATTAATATGTTTCTAATAACATATAATTAATCTTTATTTTATTGTTAGTAAAATATTAGCTACTAAATAATTATAATATTATATTAATTAACTAATACTGCAATGACTAGCTAATTAACATTTCCCACTATTTTATTGTTAATGCTACATTGTGTGAAGAATTTAATTAATATAAAAAATATTAACTATAAATAATTATGTGTTTATTAAGACAAAAAAAAAAGAAAGGAACAAACAAATTGCTCCTGTCATTAGTGAAAGGAAATGTGGTTTCAGAGATGATTTTGAAAGTGACTAAAAATTTGTTATTCTCAACAAGGTATTCTCACCTTTATCAAACATGGAGGCTATAAGTTAACCCGCCTACAAAAATGGACTTCCCATACCTTCGTATTATTAGATAGTTTGTTGTTTTATTTTTAAAATTTAAAACAAATAGTTATTTATGTTGACAATTTGATTACACGTTCAATCATTAAAAAATCTCAGCTTAGCTTTCTATGGTAGCAGAATAAAGGAAGAATAAATCTCTTATTCCTTTTTTTTTCACTCAAACATCTATAGAACAACATAATTCTACAATTTTTTAAAATCACCTTGAATTTTGCGAAATCACCTTTTTTCTTCTTAAAGCAAGAACAAAATGTTCTTACCATTGACAAGAACATTTTTTTTGTTCCATTCTTTTTTCTTCTAATTTATTTTATTTTATTTTATTAAATACTTAGTCATCTTTAATTAATAAGTTTTTTTTATTATTAATTAAATTTTACACAAAAATATGACATTAATAATCAAATATAATATTATAAATATTTGATATTAACAGTTTTATATATTAATTAATTATTATATTATAAAAAATATTTAGTAATAATATATTATTAAAAATAGAATAGTGGAAAAATATGGCTTCGTTAGTTGTTGCAGTATTAGTTAATTTATATAATTATAATTATTTGGTAGTTTAATTTTTTATTAAAAGTAAATAAAGACTAATTATACATTATTAACAATATCTTTAATTATAGTTAGCACTAATATTTATTTATTGTTACTTAACTCAATAATTAGAAATATATTATTTAATTATTTACAATTAATAGCGTCAATAAATACTTAATTATATTTAATAAAAAAATATATAATAAAATAATATATTTAATAATATCATTGGAATAATAATTAATCAACCAAACACACCTAAAAATATCTCATCGAAGATATCTCACATATATTTTTTTCATAAGAATAAAAAGATAATATTCTTACTTATTCCCATTCTCCTTGTTCTGGGCATTAAGTTGGACAATACCTTTCATGTGATATAATTAGTTAATTAAATGTAAAATATTGAGATCCTCGTAATCTTATATAAAACTATCTAAATAGTATTTGAAAATAAGGTAAAAATGAGTAAATTACACGAACGATCACGATAACTAAATTTCACTTATAACATGATGGTCTTCCGACTTGAAAATCTTTTTACTCACAGTCATTCTATTGTGCTATCATCAGTTTTCAAATTATTTTCGCTTATGTGAACACCACCAAATAATTCCTCTCTCCTCCACATAGATTAATATTAGTATATATATATTCTTTCTCCTACGCATTAATATTCACTCCCTCCTACATGACAAAAATAAACTAATAAAAAAATTTAAAAAAAGAAAGGTGGCTATGGACCCCTTCTCTCCCTAGTGGCGATGAGGAAGAGAGGTTCTTGTTGGCGACAAGCTATGTTTTTTGACTTGGGGCCATGGATGGAGATCTCTCTCTCTCTCTCTCTCTCTCTCTCTCTCTCTTTTGATCAACAGGCAATGGCGACCACCTCCTCTCTCTCCCTCTCTCTTTGTCGATCGATCAATTGAGGAGGCAGTGCCCCCCCCCACTCTCTTCTCCCTCGCCCGGAGACAAGGGAGAAGAGGCGGGCCTCTCTCTCTCTCTCTCTCTCTCTCTCTCTTCCTCCCTCCCTCTCCATCTCTTTGTGTCGATCGATCAAGGGGGCGCTCGACAACATCGAGATTGTCCCTTCACTACCCCTCCTCTCTCTCTATCCTCCTTCTCCGTCACCGACAATGAGGGAGATTCTCTCTCCCTCTCATCTCGTCTCCGACTAGGGCGTCGCCCTCTTTCGATTGGTGTTTCTTTTTAATTTTATTGTTATATTAATATATTTTGACATGTAGGATAAATTAATGATGTAGCAGAAATAGAAAACGTGCAAGTGTTATCCACATAATCGGAGTAACTTGAAAATCGATTATGGTCGATCATAATGGCTGCACGTGAAAAGATTTTCATGTTGGATAACTTTTTCGTTACAAAATAAAATTCAATAATCAAAATATGAACGTGTGAAAGTTGAATGACTATTTGTGTAATTTACTCGGTAAAAACCCACGATAATCTACTATGAATTAAATGCTTTAAGTTCCATTTTTCATGATTCTTTTTTATTATTTCATTATTCTCTTTCTTTGTAAACTCTCAACATAAAATATGTAGCATGTGTCATGTCTCAACATCTCGACGTTATGTCCTACTTTAGCTTAATTCAATACAAGGATAATCCAACAAAAATAAACTCCATTGTGTTTTACTTATTTCATGAATAGGAGTTGGGGCCGAAAGCTCAAAGGTCAAACACCAAAGTCACAAGTCAATTCAAACTCTACACATCTTCAACCAAATTAGTTCTACTAATCTTGAACATTGATTATACTTTCATTGTTTAAAGCATTTTTATTAATGTTCGTGATCTCGTATCAACACATTTCATATGAAAGTTATCTTATGTATAATCTTTAAGTAATCCAATGCAAAATATGTCACCAAATATTTTCATTTCCCTTTTATATGATTTCCCAGATTAAAAGATAATAAAAAATACAATATGCAATCAAGTACCAAAGGGTATGTGTATATTCATTTCTCAATAGTTAAGCCTCGTTCGAGGTAATTATTAGAAATCCTAAGGCCGATATGATTGCATTGTATATTCATATGAGTGGATAACTTTCATCTAAGTATAGAAGGACAATAACCAACTTTTATCTAACAATAATATTCTTAATAGGTCATCTCGACAATGTAAACAAACACAAAAATTGGAAGTGAGATCGAGAGCAACTTGATCCATATCAGATGGTAGTAGAGCAAATCGTTTCCACCCAGTAGCAACATTTTCTAGTAACTCTTCACGTCCATTTTCTACCTCCAAGAGTAATACCCCAACATCAAACGTCCCATCCTTTGTCCAAATAACACACTCCCTCTCTTAAAAAATTGTGGCTTGCTGCAACAATTTTATCGGTATGGTACTTCACTAACGAAAAAACGATGCGGATGTTGATTCTTTTTAAATTATAAAGTTGCAATCAAAAGGGGATGTGATGAAATAGTAAATAACTTCTCATCATTTAAGTTTAAGAAGATCTCGAGTTCGAATTTCTCTAAATGTAAAATATTTTTTTTGAAAGCCTCACTCAGTATAGTTAGACGTGTGACACAGATTAGTCAGGCCTAAAAATTTTTGTTGACAATTGAAAAAAAATATGAAGTTGCATGATGAGTTGGAAATTTTGGGTGTGTCATGGTCTACCAAAATGTCTAGCGGATACTGACAATGAGAGGGAGCACTTCCTTATACAACAACACAATGGTCCAATTTATAAGACATTGATCCTTCTTTGTCCATTTTGGCCACGTTTGATAGAAACTAAACTATTCATGGAATAAAATTTATTAACTATTATTTATTCTTATAACCTGAATCCATCTAAACTATCTCTATTCTTGATCGGAGATAGAACATTTTACTCTCACCTTTTCGTTTGATCTCACATTTATTGTTGTAGAACCCATGGATAAAAAAATATTTGGTTAAAAAATGGAGAATAACACTCTATTCTTAATCTTGTTTCCTAATCAAACGAGTCATACTGGATTGGGGATGGAACATATGTTATTTCAGGGAGTTGAAAAGGGTCGGGGATCATTGTCGATGGGCATGCATATGCACCATTAACATGTGATTCAAGATAAAATGTTTTATGAATGACATTAATTGGAATTTTCATAATAGGTAACTGGTAAAGAACGGGAGAAAGAGGAGATTGGATTCTGTCAAGTCAGATGGGGGCTCCTAGCTTGCGTCCATGTCCATTTATAGGTCGCTTGCTCATAGCACTCCGCCCCCGCCACCTGCGTTGTTACACGTCGATGGCGCGATCGCGTAATGTCATTTGATGACTGTAACTGTCATCTCCATAATGAGGATCCCAACGGCCATCTCCATGATGACAATAATGACCATAATGGTCACATAATTATAACATCTCTCACTTGACCGTCATGGTCATTGTATGATAGCACTTCCACTATCCGTGCAGAGTCTATCTAGAGATTATATCCTCATGTCATGAAGTTTCACTATCCGTGAATATTTCATACTGACTCAAATATTTCTAAGTTTCATCAAGCACACATGCTTGATGATGGCTGCAATTTTCTTTATGAGAAAATCAACCAACATATAACTCGTTGGCACATAAGTCTTTCACTTTCTTCTTATCGACTATATTTTGAATATAGTGATATTCAATCTCAATATGTTTTCCTTTTGAACTATTGGATCCACTTTGTATCAAGTTTATTGCAGCTTGATTATCATAATACATGGGCAATGGTCTTCTTACCAAATTGAGCCCTAGTTCTAAAAGAAAACGTCTGAGTCATACACCATGAGTGGTTGTTGTACTACAAACAATATACTCATCCTCTTGTGTGTGTCTCATCACACATCCTTATTTCTTGCTACCCCAAGAAACGACTGCACCACCCAGAAGGAATAAGTGACATGATGTAGACTTACGATCATCAATATCACCGCCGAAGTATGCATCTGAATATCCTACTGCCTCGAGTGTATCAGCCTGGTATGTCAATCTCAGTTGTACCGTCCCCTTCAGATATCGCAGTATCCTCTTAATGACTTCCTAATGAGTCTTTCCAAGATTACTTTGAAATCTGCTAACAAGGCTTACCGCGTAAGCCAAATCGAGTCTCATACATAGCATCACATACATTAGGCTGTCCACCGCTTCTGCATAGGCTCACCCAAAGGTTCTTGCCCTGCATTGGGACACTGGATCTTGCTCAACCTCTTCCCAACTACAAGCGGTGTTGGTGTAGGACTTCTATTCTGCATCCTGAATCTCCTCAGTACCTTATTTATGTAATGTTCTTGACTCAAAATCAAACTCTTTGAGTTTCTATCATGACTAATTTTAATGCCCAGTACATAGGAGGCTTCACCCATGTCTGTCATTTCAAATCGCTTGCTCAATTTGTTCTTGACCTCATTGAGCATCTCTACATCATTCTCGGCAAGCAAAATGTTATCTACATATAGTGACAATATTACAAAATTGCTCCATTTCTTCTTGATGTAGACACAATGATCCAATTTGTTCGTCTTGAAATCAAATTGGACTATCGTCTCATGAAATTTCAAATATCATTGCCTAGATGAATGCTTTAGGCCATATAATGATTTTCAGAGTTTATATACTTTATCCTCCTGACTCTTTACTTGAAACCCTTCAGGTTGTCGCATATATACGTCCTCTAATAGATATTTATTCAAGAATGTTGTCTTGACATCCATTTGGAACAACTCCAAATCCATATATGCTACTATGGTTAATATCGTCTGTACCGGCGCAAACTTAGCCACTGGAGAATAAGTATCCTGAAAATCAATTACGGCCTGCTAAGTATAACTCTTGACCACCAATCTCGATTTATATTTACCAAGAGAACCGTCTGCTCGGTACTTTCTCTTGAATACTCATTTACATCCTATGGATTGTCTTCCCTCTAGAAGATCACATAATGTCCACACTCTATTGTTGTGAATCGAGTCTAATTCTACTCTCATGGCGGCCGCTCATGACTCCGATTCACTAGAAGTCATCGCTTCTTTCAGGGTGATAGAATCTGTACTATCTTCTATCTCAGTATCAATAGAGTAACATGATATCTTGCACTCGTACAATACATAATCATCCAAATGTACGGGTGTTATCCGTGGGCGCTTGGCGTCAGTTATACTCGTGGAACTACCATGTTCCACCGCATCCTAGGGTATCTCGTTTGGAGCTGGATCATCAACTCCAACTGCTGGATAGTACAGTGGATCTCCCGAGTTGTGTCAATCGTCTCCTAGAATCGTGAGGAGATCATCATCCTCCCTAACTTGATCATTTTCATTCTCTAGAAAAGTAGTATCATGACTCTCTATGAAGCCCTTTTCTTGATGAAAAAAAATTGTACCATTTGGACTGCTGACTATATCCAATAAATCTGCATGTTTCAGTCCTCAAATCTAGCTTGTCCTTGAGCTGATTAGGAATCAATACGTGCACCTCATACCCCCACTTCCGGAGATGACCCATCTCGGACTTTTTACCAACTCATAACTCATATGGCGTTGATTCTATGGACTTTGTGAGAATTCTATTTTGTATGTAACTCGCGGTCATCAAAGTTTCACCTCAAAAACACTTTGACATACCCGAGAGGGACAACATATACCTTACTGCATTCATCAGAGTTTTATTCTTTCTCTCCGCCACACTATTTTGTTGTGGTGTGTATGTCATCATAGTATCCCTACGTATGTCTTCTGAAATGCAGTACCCCTCGAATTCCTGAGAGGTATACTCTCCTCCTTTATCTGTCCTCAAGCATTTAATATGTCTACTTAACCTCTTCTCAACTAGTGTCTTATACCTCTTGAAAGTATTGAAAACTTCTGACTTTCTCTCTATGAGGTATACATAACAATATTTAGAATAATCGTCAATAAATATAATAAAGTACTCTTTTCCCTCGAAGGTAGGAACACTCAATGGTTCACAAATATCAGAATGAATTAGTTCCAACCAATCAGTTGATCTTGTTCCCACTGAAAATGGGGTCCTTGTCATTTTTCTGGCCAAGCAATGCTCACATGACATTGTCCTTGCGCAAAAAATGTTGGACACTAAGTTCATATTTGTTTCATTTTCGAGTTTTCTGAATATCTCAACCTCTCATACCAGAGATCATAGTCAGACAGATAACAAAGAGTACACTGAGAATAATCTTTTATTTCATTACTCTTTATTACATTCAAGGCAAAACAATTCATAATCGAGAATATACCGTCCAATTATATACACCTTATTGTTCTTGCCTATTGTGACCCGACTACTATAGAGCTTAGCTTCAAAGTCCTTTTTGCAAAAAAGACATGAACATAAATTAAATTGTGTCTCACTCCTGAGACTTATGACATGCACTTGAGTATCACTAAGCTGTCACCTAGATCCAGCTTGTACTCATTAGTACCCTCAATATTGAGGTATGTGTTCTTGCACATATATGTCATTTGTTCCTATTTTGCCAACTCTTTGAAGTTTATAAACCCTCTTTGGTCTTACAATGTGGTGAGTCGCATCTGTGTCGATCTACCACTCATTTGATGTCCTTTGACATCATCTTGCATTCCACCATGATGGCGAAATAGAACTTGTTGGTGCCCGCGACTTTTCCTTGTCTTTCGCATCCTTGACCTTCGCTCGGTGGGCCTGTCTTGTTCAAATTTATGAGATAGTTGGCCTTGAAATGTCCAAACTTCTCAAATCATAACAAGCCCCTCTTGAAACCTTGTACCCTACCCTGAGTTTTGAACTGCTTCTTTGTAGAGCTGAAGGTTGACCTGACTTATTTGCAATAGTGCAAAACATGAGCCTCTTCCTCCTGCCCTTCAACAACTTCTTCCATGTCGAAGATACCAGTCTTCTTCTTTCTCTTGTCCATATCCTGCTCAATGGCTAATATGGAGGATAGTTCAACAACTATTGATCGACTCGTTCACCCGAACAGTCGTCATGTCAAAAGCAGGCGGGAGACTGTATAACACCAAAGTGATCAGACACACTTTTGTCCGACTTATAAGTTTTTCGTCATTACAATTATCTTTTTCACGTGATCATACACATTTGTCTGACTCCATTTATATGTGGTGCACTTGTACAATAGAAATTGTACATCTTTAGAGCTTTCCAAAGCTCATACACTCAATTTTGGTGTTTCAACTTATCATAGATAACACTTTATCTGAATTTTCTAAAGAATAATTAGGAGATGATAAATTTTAATTCTTTATCAGGAATAGTCTCAAACACTTAGATTCATTCTAAGTATACCACGTCTAAAGACAATGGAACTAATATTTTCCAAGAAATTAGTTTTTTTGAAATAAAATTAGTTTAATTTTCCCAAAAAATAATAATATACTAAAAATATTAATTTTATCCAAAAATAATTTAACAGAAATAATTTAAAAAAATATTTTCCAAAAATTAATATTATCCGAAAATAATTTTAACAGGAATATGTACTATAATTATTTTCAAAAAATAATTTTGTTCGGAAATAATTTTAAATGAAAATATTCTAGAAACTATTAAAAGTTAATAATTTTATCTGAAAATAATTTTAACAGATAAATAATATTTGAAAACAATTAAATAGTCCACAAATACTTAAATAATAATTTGTCCGAAATATTTTGATTTAAAAAATGTCAGGAAACAAATAACATTCAAAAATATTACCGTAGGCAATAAATAATATTATCTAAAAACATTATTAATTACTGGCGTACAATGTTAATTTTCGGTCAAAAAAATATTTCCTTAAGAATATATAGATATATCCAAAAAAATAAATGTCGTAAATATAATGTTAACTACCAAAATATCTAAAACAATAGTTGTATTCGTAAACACTAGACAATGCGAGTAGAAAAAGGAAATTTAATTAAACAATTCGGTAAACAATATTAAGAGGGAGATCATTACAGAAATCCAAATCTATTGCGCAATTAAACAATATTTATCCAGCAGTAAAATATTGAAGAGTAATCTAAATAACAATCGCATAATAATTTCAGAGACTAATGGCAAGATTAAATTAAATTAATTTACTAAAGGTTATCTAGAATAGATGGCAATAAAACAAATGCCTTAAAACACTAGACAATATTTCTGTCATGTGTACTGCGTAATAAATAGAGAATAAAGGGCGATTGAATTAATTTCGTGTCAATAAATTAACGTAAGATATTAGGAAAGAATTTCTGTAACATAAAAAACAATCATGAATGCAGAATTCTTTGAGCCTAATTAAAAACGCAAGTATATATGACAACTTCTAATGAAACGTTTATGTAAAATTAATTATTACTATGCAGAAAACTGAATAAATCAAATTTAATGACAAGAAATTGATGACTTAACCATTTTTCTTTTAACTACAATAAATAGTCTCTTAATCGAATGATCAATCTTATGAAAATTATATTAGAAAATATATATCAGAAAATTAATTAATTTTATCTAATCAGGATGAAAGAATAATAAAATTGTATTCCTAAATTCAATAATTAATCTAGCAAGAATAAAAAATAGGAATTAGTCTCCTAGGAACTCCACGGCCAAAATATTTGTTATTGGCCTAAAAAGAAGCTACGCTACTGTTAAGAAATAAACCTATGGATAAGATCTAGTCAAAAATTGATCTAAGATTCAGAACTAATTTGCGACGTTGTTCTTCTCATGCGTACCTTACACCGGCGTATTTATCAAATAGCATAAGAAACTAACCAAAAATGATTAATCATACAATAATGATTAATAATAATGTTATAACAGATTAGCAGTAAATGTAGAATGATGACAGGATCATAATTTCAGATACTAATTTTATAATTAACAACAATAATCGCACCATAACTTAAAAAAACGTGAAAAAAAATAATTTGCATTGTTAATTACAAAAATAGTAGTAATAACAACAATATACTTAGAAAATTAAATTATGATTCAAAACGTAACTGTTAAAGATGATTAAGACTCGGTATCTTCAATTGCCATTATTAGTAATTCTATACTTGTAACCTATGGGCAGTGTTGTTAAGGCCGGACCGGACCGGGCGGTCGGACCGGTCCGACCGTCGACCGGCCAACAACACGGGTCAATGCAACCCTTAAAACTGGATTACGAATTGGACGATTTGGACCGGTTTGAACCGATCAAAACTGGTAAAAACCGTGTTAAACCGCGATTAGATTAAACCGATTGATTTAATTAAAAAATAGAGAAAAAAATTTTAATGGCCGGTCCAAAATGAAAAAACTCGCGACTCACGCAGACTAGGGCATCAAATTGGTTCGCAGAATCGCAGCCTCTAGGTCCATGGTTAGGACGCGACGCATACACTTCCGACGACGGCGACGTTCACTCCCGGCAGCCCGACAACTTTGGAGAGGCGCCGGCGATTCATCTCTCCAGTTCCAGGTATACACTCAATCTTCACTTCAGCCTTCAATTCTTCCGTTTTTGACGCAATTCGCGCACAAGGCGCCTTCGTAGTTCGTAGGGGGTCAC
>LTAE01005848.1:0-27186 GCA_001647135.1 Pontederia paniculata | reverse complement strand
GAAAAGATCCTTCATTTGATTCCATTTATGCACCCTAAGACAAGCTAGTGTTCCTTCCCACTTCCTGCTTAATGCATCAGCAACTGTGTTGGCTTTACCTGGGTGGTATCCTATGACGAACTCATAATCTTTCAGAAACTCCATCCACCTGCGTTGTTTCATGTTCAAGTCCTTCTGAGTAAAAATGAACTTCAGACTTTTGTGATCAGTGAAAACTTCAAAAGTTTCACCATACAAGTAGTGTCTCCAAATTTTCAGGGCAAACACTACTGCTGCCAACTCCAGGTCATGTGTGAGATAGTTGACTTCATGCTTTTTAAGCTGTTTGGATGCATAAGCCACCACCTTACCATGTTGCATGAGTACACAGCCGAGACCTGTGCCCCATGCATCACTGTATACTACATACCCACCACTTCCAGATGAGATAGTGAGTATAGGTGCAGTTACTAGTCGAGTCTTTAACTCATGAAAACTCTTCTCACACTGTGGGGACCATATGAATTTAGTATCCTTCCTTATCAGGTTTGTGAGAGGTGCTGCTATCTTGGAGAAGCTCTTGATGAATCTCCTGTAATATCCTGCAAGTCCTAAAAAGTTGCGAATTTCTTCCACATTCTTCGGTTGTGCCCAGTTTGAGACTGCTTCCACTTTGGCAGGATCCACTGCAATCCCTTGTTTAGATATTATATGACCAAGGAACTTTATCTTGTCTAACCAAAATTCACATTTGGATAATTTTGCTGGGAGGCCAAGTGGACAAAAGCTGGCTATATATACGTCTTATTTTTTTAAAAAAATAGAATTAATAATATTTTATCAAAATGAATGATACAACTCGTAAAAAGTTAAGATTCAAAATTGCTAAGTATTTAATAGTTCTACATATAAAATTTAGATAAAAAATAGTTAATGCTCTGACTATTCACAATTATAGAGGTTATATTTCATTTTAGATTTTTAGTGTTTTTTTATTAATGTTCCCTTGAAAAAATAATAAGAAGTTGAATAATTTATTTTAGATTGAGAGATTAAATTTTGTTTAACATTACTTTTTTCATATCAATTCTATTTTGAGATTAATTGTTATTAGTTCATTTTTTTCAATTCATTTCAATGGGAAATTCATGAGCAAATTGAAAAATAAAAAAAAATATCTATAAGTCAAGAGTTGTGTTATTGTATCATGATTTTAACCTCGAATTTAATTAATTGGAACTAGAGAGGAAGCCTTAAATATCTAATCGTATAATAGTTTTGAAATTTGATCAAGTGAATATGGCAATGAAATTCACAAACAATGCAATTTTTTCGTTATTATCAATAAAGATTAATTGAGAATTTGATATTATAAGTTGAAAATATGTAAGCAATGACAATTTTGGAAGACGGTGTTACTATAAATATTTTTTTTCCTTTGGAGTGCAGAAATAAAAAATATCCTAGTAAGATTTTTTTTTTAATTATTGTCTTTAAAAAATTTTCTTTGCAACTCTGCACTTTCACGAATGGTCCAATCGTAATTCAATTAAATGTCTGATTCGATCTTTGATTCGATTATAAAAATACTGTCATAACAATAAATTTGGAAATAAGTTCTACGACTAGTTTACTATTATCATAAATTTTAAAATACAAAAAAATTGACATTATTCCTTGTTATTTAGATTGAAAAATTAAAGAGGATAATTATCAGATAACAAGTAACTATTTCTTTTGTTACAAATAGTGAGTACTATAAACAACATATATATCGAATTATAGATAACTCAAATAAAATGATGATAATATTAATTATTACAACACAAAAGTTTACATTTTCGTTGAAGTACCAAACCTCACACTACTCATGAAAACACTAAAAAAACAAAAAAGATTACAGTAAAAAAAAAAGCTTCTAACTTTTTATACTACAAGTGACTAATCAATCAACAATGAAAACAATATAATTATACATAGTATACACTTTTGCATCAAGAATCAAGGTTTTGAATGCATGGATATATGTATATAACAATATTATCTCATATAAAAACTATATACGTAAAATAGATGTTCTTTTTTTTAACTTTATAATAATAATATAATTCTTACTTCTTTTTTTTTATTTCCCATATCCCCACAGATCCATCTCACCGCCGCGTTGGTTGGCGATTTGGTTCATGGGCTGCACCGACGCGCCAGCGCCGGCGCCGGCGAACCTCCCGTCCATGCCGCCGAGCACGGCCCACTCGCTGGCGCTCTGGTCTCGCCCTTGATCAGCTACGTGCTGCATCCCTTCGCAGGCGCCGCCGCCGAGCTCCAGCCCTCCTTGGTCGTAGGGCTTCACCATGGCGGCCGAGTCGCCGGGGAGCGCCGAGTAGTCGTATCCGGACGGCCGGTGGTTCGTGAGGAGGTCCTGCACCTGGACGTGGGAGTAGGAGCTGCCCGGCATCTGAGAGTAGTACACGTTGGGGTTGTGGTGGTGCTGGTGGTGGCCGTGATGGTGATGGTGCAGGTTCAGGTTGGGGTGCAAGTACTGAGAGCTCAGAGCACGAGACTGGTCGTGGCCGGCGCCGGCGTTCAGGTGGTTCTCCATGCCCTGGCTCCCGCTTCCTTCGCCGCCGCCGCCAATCTTGAAGAAACACTTCTTTTTGAACACTCTGCAGACGACCCATCCATCTTCCTGCATGCATGCAAGATCATTAAGGGAATTAACAGCTAGAGAAACATCTCAAGTGTTGCAGATCAGACTATAATTTGATTGCAGAAGCTTACGCTGCCGGCGGCGGCTTGGAGCAGCTGGGGGTCGTCGGAGTCCTCGAGGCGGTACTCGTGCATGATCCAGTCGGTCTTCTGGCCGTGCGGCGCGCGGCCGCGGTAGAAGACGAGGGTCTTCCTCATGCCGATCTTCTTGTAGGTGGTCCGGATGCACTTGTCCCGGCCGGTGGCCTTCCAGAAGCCGGCGTTGGTGGCGCGGTTGGTCCGCGAGCCGGTCGGATACTTGCGGTCCTTGTGGCTGAAGAAGTACCACTCGTTCTGAGGCGTAGATCCAATCTTACACCTCTCTGCAACACACAATATATGAAAAACACAAGCCATTTTTTTTCAAATCAACCATGCAACAATTAGTATATACTCTCTTAATATAAATATAGAAGAATACCATTAATATGTTAAGCAGATGAGCACCTAAGAGCATGAATTAATTTGAGAGGTCATGGAACATATATGAGATCATTTTTCAAATTTCAAGAACATATATGTACACCCTATTTTCTATTTAGGTTGCATGAGCAATCTCTTTAAAAATTGTAGAATAGTGTGTCGTGTCATATATATGCCAAGTATATGAATTAGTACCATGGGCAACCAAATTATCATGATTCTGCTATTTTTATGTCATTTTAAAAAATATTGATTACATGAACATATATGCTATATATGTGTGTAACATTTAATTCAGATCATAGGTATACTCTTGTGGCTAAAATTGTGCTTAATTGGTCCAAGATATATGCATATATAATAATTATGTCAACTTGTCCAATTCATACTGGTACACAAGATTCACTTCAAGAAAAATAGTAATTAGTGAGTAAATATTTCTTCACTAATTGCTTGTTAAATTCATTTAGAGTGATAGGCGAACAAGTAGGAAGAAAATTTTGCTCGCTAAATTTTACTTGTAATTGACGGCAATTATTTTCGTTAAATACTTTCTAACTCTTCATTATTTACTCACAATCTTTAATTCCATGGATAAAGTTTTTTTTTTTTTAAATCTCGATTCAAACTTATATCACTCAGTATTAGAAATTAAACATGAAGTTATATATGGGCCTTTCCCTTTATTAATTCCATTGAAATCAATCAAATTAAAATGAGAATACAGAATCTAGTTAAGACAAATAATAACATGTTACACAATGAAAAAAAACTAAAACAATTACCTGAATTTAAATTCAATTTCACACCTCCATTAATAAAGGAAATAAAACCAATACTGTTAATCAGGATATAAACTTACAAAAAAAACAAAATTAACAAGCTAATTAATTATTAATTACCTTGCAAGTCCCATGGCTCGGTCTTGTTCAGATCCACCTCCCTGACCACCTCCAGGTCGAACTTCTCGAAGGCGATCTTCTTCTTGAGGTAGTAGAGGAGGAGCTCTTCGTCCGTGGGGTGGAACCGGAACCCCGGAGGAACTCCGGCGCCCGACGACGATGACGACGACGCCATTAACAATTAAATACAAGGAACACCGCCGACGACCATGCACGTACGCGCAGGGTTAATTAGCTGCAGGTGTTTGGCATGGGTGCCACTGGTGATGCCCCTTGGACAAAGTTTTCGACGTAGGGCGCCGTAGGTGACTTTATATACGTCATATGGATGCCAAAAACGTTGACGCCGGCAGCTACGCCGGCGGACTGGGCTAAAGCTGGTGACGTAGAAGCCAATCCAAAGTGCATGAGGGGTGGAGGGGAGAGATCTTAGGGTTGCTTTTATTATATATATAATTAGTAGCTTGTTATTTTCTTAATCCGTAAACGATCCCGAGGATTAGAATAAGGGCGTCATTATGGGAATTGCTTGTTTGATCTTAAAGCAACTGCAGTTGAGAGCTCGTATTCTTCATTCTTTGGAGAGAGAAAGAAGGAGAGAGAGAGAAGGAGAAGAAGAAGAGGAGCGTGCATGCACTAATGGAGCTTAGTTATGTGCATGCATGCATGTGATGTGGCTTTGGAATCGAGAACTGTTTGGGCCGTCCAGTCATGTAAAGGATATGAGCTTTTATTTTTGGACAACTTGAACATGAATCTATATAGTAGTAAGCTGAATATTTTTTTCTTTTCTTTTGAGTATCCGTTCGGAATTCTTGATGTACAAAACTATTAGTACGTAATTAATTAGAATCAAGATAAAACGCAGAATTAACGAAGCTCGAACTCAAATTTATTAGCTCTCTTGTTTTTCAACTCGAGACATACTTCTATTAATTAGGAGTGTCAACTAAACTTAATTATTAGTAAGTTGAACTCAGTGATATTGTCTATGCCAGTCATAATAAGTAGCATACCGGGGCAAATATTTTCGATTACCACCTTAATTTTTGAAGTTTCACTAAATTAATATCTTATTTTAGATTGCACGTCTGACTACGACAAATTAAATTTTCGTAGAGAATTATTTGTTTTTGAGCTTCACTCGAACTAATATATTATTTTGGATCGCAGGTCTAAGACATAAATTTTTTATCCAAAATTCTCTTAAAGGAAAATTCAAATTTGATACTTTTTTAAGCAAGACAAGTTAATTAACTCTACAAATTTCATCATTGCTGATACATGCACGTAAATGTTAATTCATAAATTGGCAATATCTATTCAGAAGAAACTATTGGGATTAAAGTAAGGTTTATACTTTTGGCAACGTAAACTCTCATATTTAAATGATATTATTTTCACATTTAACTATTTTGTGCTCTGATGTCACGAGTGCAGATTTTGTTTTCACTGAATAATATAATATATATATATATATATTAATTTATTGCGGACGTCTTTAAAATTCATATTCAAAATTACTAACTTTAATTCTTAATTCAATTAGGATTAACTCCAATTAGTTATGGGATGACATTGATATTTGCAACAGTAGAGTTTTAATCGGTTGAAGAGATCAACATATAAGATTACCTCAAGATTAAGGAGAAATGGAGTCTACTTAGTACTTTTGTTAAGTAGACTACTTAGCGATGATTCAAATCGTTAGATTTAATTCTGACGGCCTAAAATTTAATTTAAAAACTTAAAATATATTTTAAAAATTTGATCTTGAACCGTAAAAAATGAATCTGACGGATTGAATCATCAATAATTAATTTACTTAGTAAAAAATGCTAAGTAGACTTCCCAACCTCTAAAATTAATTTTGTTAACAATGGGCACTTATCTTTTGAGAAGATAACAAGGACAAATACTTGATAAACACGATACCATGCACTAGTCGTCATGTTATGCTATGGGACTAGGAGAGAGGGAGATAAAGAAAGAGAGATCTCTTGGCCAATAGTTTCACACATTGATATTGTTGCCTTATGTTAATTAATTTTCTCCATTAAAGATTGTGGATGATCTTATTTCCCTCTATAATTAATAATCTTTGATGAAAAAAAATTGAATGATCTATTATGAAATCATAATGTTATAATAAATTTAATATTTATGTCAAGCGGCTTAATTCTACTTGATCAAGTACTCTTTAGATTGCACATCTAATATCAAATAGAAATTTCATTTGACACAAACATCAAATTCCTTATAATAATATACTTGGGACTAAATTAGTTTTTAGAAAACAAGATGTATATATTGATGGTGATCGGACTAATAATTATTGAGCATGCATGGAATAAGCAAGAGGATGCATGTGAGGTAGACTTGTAGGTAGGAACTTAAATGGTGCACAATGTAGTTGATTGAGGAGCACTCTTGTGATGCGTCCATGGCGTATGTCCCCTCGGCAGCTGAGCTCCATGTCCAAATTAAGAGTGGACTTAATAGCTTAGTTTAATTAATTAAGAACCATGCTTTTTTTTCTGTTACGTTCGAGTAAAAACCACACGCAAAATGATTGCACGGTGAATGTTTAGGTTCACAGCAACATATCAGTCATTCTAGTACCACTGTTTCTGTAGCTCCTACGTAATTTAATTTCCTCACTCCGAATTGTATACACACGAATGAAAAGAAGCATTTAATCCTATCTCAGCTGAAATCATACGCTCCATAGTTAAAGATGTATGCAAATACGAGTTTATATGTAAGAAATCCTTATTGAACCTTGGAGCTAAAATTATAGAACATCAGAATCATTATACTTTTTCTTAATTTTTTTTCTATTTAATGATATTTTACGGATCTTCTCTGTTTGATATCTGCAGCACCCACTAGGCCACTATAAGAAATAACATGTTTTAGTGACAGATATTTATGTCGCTAGACTATCACTATTTTATCGCTAAATAATTTTGCGATGGCATAGCGATAGTCTAACAGCAAAAAATAATGTCGTTAAATAATAGTTGCTCTTAGCGATAATAAGTTAGGGGCGCGTTGCTGAACCGATGTAAATATGATGCTAAAACGTCATTATTTTTTTTAAAAAAATGATGCCAGATTATTGCTATTATGTCGCTATGTCATCGCTAAGTCATTAAAAATATATCGCTAAGTCGTCAGTTCTTGTATGATCAAATTATCGCTAAATCATTGCTAATACTAATTTTTTTTCATAAAAAATGCTTTAGCGACAAAGACATTATCGCTATTGCAATTATTTAGCGACAAAGCGAAAATCATCGTTAACTCCATTGATAATTTATCGTTAATCATATAAAAAATAAATTAAAAAATATGAAATATCGTTCGTTGTTAAACCGTCATAGAGTTGTCGCTATTAGCAACAGTTTATTGACGACACTTGCTGTCACAAATTTATCTTATTTAACTTTAATTTTTTTCAGTCATGACCATACAAGAAATGATGAATTATCAGTTTAGCAAGTGTTTAAACATAAAACACTTACTAGAGTTGAACTCGAGAGCCATCTATGTTTCAATGGAAACTACCAAAAAAAACGCCGTAAAAAATTGAACTTTATGTTAAAGACATCAAAACATAACTTACTGAAACTGAATTAATTGCCTCTCACCGGTCTTAATCCAAATTCATTTAACATAACATACATTCTCATTCCCTGTCAAAATACCTATGGATGCATATATACTTCACTTTCACTGCTGTGATCCAACCATTCATGTTACATTTCTTTATATAGCTTACCTATTCATGTTACTAGTAAAAAAGAAATATCATTTCTGGTATATAACTCCAGCATCACAGAAGTATATTACTGCCATTAATAACTGTGTAAATTGGTTATGCAGATAGGGTTGTTTACTATTTTGGATTTCGTGTCAAAGACAGTTTAAAGCCGTCCACCACCACTTTTTGCAGGAACATGTACAGACACCTGATCCTAGACGAAATAACATGCATGGTCCAGCATTCTTGAGAGAAATTAATGAGCTGAATAAAAAGTGCCCCCTCCATGGCCATTGCTTTGATTGCAAGCATAATAGCCTGGACTTTCGATACAAACGCGTGGGAGCAATCTCAAAATATAATTTACAAACACAAAGTCAATCATCTTAAGGTCAAAGAGAATATAAAATGTCACATTTTCTTCATCACAAAAAGATTATGTTAACCACTTGCACACATGCATAGCCCTGGAACAAGACTATAACAAATGAACTTTTCAAGATCAGTCGGCAGCAATCTTTTTCCTCTGTTTGAGGCACATCTGAATGCAATTCAGTAGCACTGAAGGCAAAGAGCCTCAAGTAATAGAGAAACATGAAAGTATACACAGGGAGTAAGGTGACTGGTAAAAGAGAGAAAACATAGACAAATTAATTGTTCCATGATAGTAGATGAGACTTGTGAAATGGTGATTCTGAGGGAGGTACAAATAGTATTTATTACTCACTTGCCAAGCTGCAGCCAAGCAGGGAGGAGGCTTGTATCGCAGATGTGCAAGAAATTTGCAATTTGATCTCATTTAAGAAGACTACTGTTCATGAAGACTGCAACTTGATCAGGTCACAAGACTACTGTTCATAGAAAATAGAGTCGGTGGAGAGTTTCATAGGTCAAGCCCTTCATGCCCACTTGTGTCCTCAGGAAACTGCCTGTTAACTTTAACTGTTTGAATTTGAACCTGCTGAAAGAGGCAATTGGTAAGCTGTCCTTCTCAAACAAAGAAAAGAAGTGACCACATACTGTGAAATAAAAGATATTAGAAATTTGTCTTTCTGGAAGCTGTTATTCAATACCTCAGACATAATTTGCATTTTCTTCTAAGGGATGAATATCACAAATAACTTCAGAGGGATAATGATTTTCTCAGCATAATGGTGATAAACATGTGGTCCAATACCATACTTTGGAAAGTGGAAGCTAAGTCCATCACAGGATTCTAAAATATAAATCAAAATGGAAATATTAAAGGGTTATACATATTCATAATCATATCAAAGAACATGAACATCACTTTTGGCATCAGTTGATATCTTTTGATGTTATCTTTGTCTTTGTCAGAGCTATTAAATTTCTGAACTGTGATTCCATGATTTCCTCTTCTGCTCTCAAGTGTTATACTGGTATTACCATCATGCATGAGTATCAAGATAATAACTAAACAACAGAAGTGAAAAGAAATGGTGACATCCAGTAACCTGGAAGCATTTAGTTACCTCGGGTATCATGTAAATACTCGGTATAAAGCATTTATATTATCTCAATAACTTGGCATAAGACTATTGTAATGTTTCTAAGTTTTAACTTGGAGGCCAAATTATTAGTAAAAACATTAATCTGTTTCAAGTTACTAATAATCTTAGGGAAAAAGGAATGTGTAGCGCACTTGTACAGAAAGTAACGACACTTTCTGTACAAATGAACAGTGTTCAAATTTTTTTGTACAGATAGTGTCGTTACTTTCTGCTGCGCTATACGCACTACACTAAAAGTGCGCTACACGCTCCCTGTCCCCATAATCTTATTTTCAGTTCATTTGTTCTCTGGGTGCCTGCAGTAACAAATGGGTGCACAAAGTGCACTTTCTGATGCTATTTGGAAACCTTGCAATACTAGGAGTTCATCACATCACACATTATTCAAACAACAATAATGAGATTAAGAAAAATTAAATGTATTTATGCCAGTAAAAATAACAGCACACTGAGATTTAAGCACCTAACAGTGATCTGACTCTGAATATGGTACACAGGAAGATATCTCTTTCTCAAAAAAAAGAAGGTGAAGGACCACAGTGATTGGTACCAACTGCTGACTGTTCTGGATTTTGAAATAGTAGCATGTGATGCAGTTAGATCATCATTATTTTTAACTACAATAGAACAATAAGAAACATCAAGAAGTATCTTAAGTGCTTGCATAATTCTTCAGAAAAACATACACAGACGTCAAGAACCATTTCTTCCTCCTTGCTTCGCAGGCCCCTGTGAAGTTATCCTATACTATCCACTTTCTCTACTGGCATCAGTTATTTGATCCGTCCAGTTTGGTTCTCAACTTAAAAGTGCGTGGTTGAACTTTGATCATGATATTCTGAGTCTGCTGGATTTACACCCATCTTTTATGCAGAACAAGGTTATTATTTTCATAAGTTGTACTACTTCTTCCATGGCGTTCTCATAGGCTTCTTGACATTTTGATCCCTTTTACACAATCTTCCTGTATTCTCAACTTGAAAGATGTATTTTTCAATAATTTCCTTGATGTTCATATAATCAAGAACCTTCAATGAATGAGAATAAAGTATATGAGTGAACTCAAATTTCTTGCAACTACATCCAAGTGTGTCACCCTATGAATTATACATAACATCACTTTTTTTGTTTCTAATTCTGTGCCCTTATAGTTATAACTGGTCCCCTCATCACCAAAATTCTGAATAATACAATCCATATACAACTCAAACTCTTTCTTGAGCATCAAATGTTGGCGGCTACCTTAATTGTCATTAAGAGTTCTATAGGCTGTCTGGATCTAATCTCAGACATAGGAATGACATGTGCTTGTGAAAGTGAAGGTTCATGTGCTTGCTTCTGGGATCTTATCATGCCAACCTTTATGATATAAGTCTATGTTTTTCTCTGGCTCACAGCAACAGGTAAGAAATTTATCAATTTTCAGGCATTTGATGGATACGAGGTCATGAAATTTGAAACCAGTTCTCATATCTGACTGTAAAATATTTACATGTTTTGCAATGTGAATTTTCTTATAATAATCCGCTCTGCATAAATCGAATCTCATCAGGCTAACCTGACCTGATCTATGTTTTTTAATGCTACTTCAGAATATTAAATCCGATTTACCTTGCATAAATATTGTAGAACTGGTATGCTTGTTCATCATCATCAAATACCATTTCTATTCTTGGCTGACTAAGTTTCCTCTTTTAAGGCACCAATCTTTACCTGCTCATTTTTCTGTTCAATCTCATCATTTAAGATAAAAACATTACTCCCCTAAACCTCTTCATCGATAACTTGTCCATTTTCAGGCTAAAAAATTTATAGATTAGAACTCAACCTCATTACCAGCTATTTCATTAACCTCCCCAGTGGGATCATCTATGCAAACATCAGTTTGTCTGTCCTGGTTCAGATGCTAGCAATATTATTCATGCTTCAACCAGCTGCTCAAATGAGATTTATACATAAATCATTTTTAGGTAATTGAAATGAAAAGCAAGGGAGACATACACTTCAAGCCATGTCAACTTACATAAAAAAATTGAAAAAAAATACATCTAGAATTAAATCTTTGAACATTTAAAATATCTTATATAGCATACTGATTCAAGAACCAAACTTTTTTTCCCAGTAAAATTCAGGAACCGACCTTAATATGTTTTATTGCCAAAAGTTGCACAATGTGCTCACAGAATGAGTACATGATCAGAATTCAGACACTTAGCTCAAGAAAATAATTTATCATATTACAACTCAATCAAATAAATAAGGAAAAATAGCATTTCTAAAACTTATCAAGTTTAATTTACCAACTGAAAAATTGAGATTAAACAAATTAAAATCTTCCATATTGACCACAGCATAACAAATTGTTCGTACCAGTGATCAATTCTAACAACGCTTACCACTTTAGTGGCTAAGACTTACCTGCGAATCGAGCCCGTAGAGACAAATAATAACAGAGTATACATCGTAGTTCCCCGGCGACTGCAGGTTCCTTTCAAAGGAGAGGGGTCGAAACCTACCAGGTGACGAGGAGCGGAACGGTTTGAATCGCCACGGCTGCGGCGGCCGGCGGCCGGCGAGGCGATCGCCGGTAACTGCGTCAGGGTTCGCAGGCTTTGGCCTATACGGATGTCATCGTCACCTATTTCATTTGACGCCGGGATGCCAAGGTGGCGCCACGTGGCATTTTGTGGTGGCTGATGATGTATTAATCTGTGATCGAATCAGGATCGTCCGTAAGGGACCGCTGAAAGGATACTACAAGATTGTCAAAATTTTAGTATTTAGAGTTTGATTATTGTAAGTCAAAATTTATATTAGTAAAGTAATAATTTTAAATATCAAAGTGATTAAATTGAAAAAAATATCTTCTTATAATAAATTCAGTATTATTGTAGGAGCGTTAAGTCCATAACAAAATTTATCTTTCATAAACAAATCTACTATTCTTGATTCTCTTACTCGTTAAGATTTAACAACCTTACATATAAACAAGTATAAAACAAAGATATACGACATTACGAAGAATAAGGTTTGAAGTGCGTGGTTCCAAATTTATTTTTTATTAAAAAATGTGTCCATTTTTTTTTTATTTATGAACCTTTGAAAAAAAAAGTATCACTATGTTTGAATCCTTGACCATTTCAGATAATGCGTGCAGCTTGATGGATTTGATGGCTTAGACATACTACTTTATTGATAACTATTTTGAAATGGTTACAATGGCTCATACACATGCTACTAATATCGTGTACTTCACACAGCATTGGACGTGTTACATAACCAGCTTCCTGAGATAGATAGTTTGAATCCAAGTTTAATCAACAGAACAAAGAAAAAGAACATGATTGTGGCGCATCTCTTGACTTGATGATTGAGAGATCTTTAATTCGACTTTCTCTCTATTTATCTTTTTAAGAAAAAAATCAAACCGAGTATGAAGCAACAATCTAAACCAACATCTGAAAAGCCAAGGCACTGGCAAGTGTTGAAAAATCAGATCATTTCTTACAAATTAGAGGATCTGATGCATAGACATGTGGTTAGGGTTCCACTCGTCATGTCATCAATCTGCAACTCAGCATTCACCAACGGAAGGGATTGTATAAAGTGCATTTCATATGTGAAATCTAATACATTGCAGCAAGTTCATTCCATAACATATTCAAAGAATGGACTCAGACAACCTACTATTTTGCCTTTCCCTGAAAACTAGTAGTTTATCTCACAACATAGTAAAAGTACAAACATGGCATCCATTACAGAAATTTGCTCCCTATCTTGAAGAAAAGAAAATGTCAGCATTTTAGTTCTAAATAGTCTTGATACAAGAGTCAGAAGAACTTTGGAGGCAAGGTTTCCTCTCACAAAAAGATAAAAGATAATTTTCTACCCAAGTCATCTGAAAAATCAGCAACCTTATAGTAACCCTCCCTATATACATCAAGATATAACCCAACCCTGTAGAAAAAAGGTACAAAATCTGTTGACAGTCATGTATTTTAACTAACCTGTTGACAGTCATCACAAAATCAACAAATGGCTTTGCAACTAGTTGACAATCTTACTTCCATTAGGACCAAATGCAGCATGCATTATCATAGTTTTGCACATATCCATTGGGCAACCGAGTATTGCCTTCAACTTTTTTGGATTCTCGACAAGGAAGAAAAATGCATCTATCAAGCATTTTGGGTCAACTTGCAAGTCTTTGAGAAGCTTATAAACATCGCTTTCAGAAATTGGAAGTGTTGGAAAAGCATTACTAAGAACACGGTCTAATAACACATTTCCTCGTTGTATAGCCTTGGTCATTCCTTGAATTGCATTGGTAATAGAAAAAACGAGAGGATCCTCCTTTGATGTCTTAGATCTTTTAGCTTTTGAAGTACTTTCAGTTGGATCATGAGAATGCATTTCTTGCTCATTCCCATGATCCATTGCAGCAGAGAAGACATTGTCAAAATTCTGGTTGATGACCTCATTTTGATGCTCAAGGTTATTAATACCATGGCCGGGGTCCATAAGCTCACGTTGAATTTCTGATAATCGACATTGTTTCACCTCTTTTGTATTTTCTACATGGTCCTCTTCAATAACAATGTCCTTCCCATATACAAGCATCATCTTGTCATAATTTTCAATTGGCTTATTTATCCAATCTTTCACATCTGGATGGGCCTGCAAATAAAATTATATCCAAATAGATTCACATCACAATGAAGTAAAAAAAATAATTGAAAATAAGTACAAATAAAGAATTAAAACTTAACCTTGATTAATCTATTCCATACTTCAGGCTCAGCAGTCAACAATTTAGTAGTTGGATCCCATGTGACTCTACTCAATTCTGTCTTAATTAAATGGTAACATTTTAAAAATTTTATCTTCAACGTCTTCCATCGATTTTGGATGTTGCTCTTGGTCAAATTTTTGTTTAATTTTGTATTAACCTCGACAAGTATGCTTTTGTAAGCTTGAGTTGTAAACGTTCCATTTACTTTGTTGCCTAGCTCGTATTCATGCACAAACGCATCGAGTAACACTGTCCATATATGGATTCCAAGATTCACGATTTTCCCTCTTCGTTTTTTTGTGTTCACCCCTTCCTCTTTTCGACATGATCAATCTATGCAAATAAAAAAAAAAGTGCACAATTCAATTAGATACATTGACATTAGCAAGGCAACCAATAACATGAGCATATAAGGGCACCATTCCTTCATTCTTACTTTATCAAGTGTTTGACAATCAGATTCGAAACAACACCAAAGGATAATAAAAAAGTTTCATAATGTAATCCCTCATGGATAAACATAACAAGTACGCATTCCAATAATATTGACATAATGCTCTAAAATAATTGATAAGTGACATAATCAACAGCATAAATATCAACAAATCCTCCACCAAACATAGATAACGTAAGTTGTTATATTCAACATCACAAGAGAACAAAATTTTCATGCAAAATATTGTTTGTTGTAGAAGGGCTTTCATTAGAGAGTAGGAATTTAAACATGTGAATTTGGCGCTTGACGTACTTGGCTAAATCATAACTATGTAAGGAGCTCTTCTGATTAGTAAAATTGGACGACTTCCCCTCAAGGAAAGAAAAGATTGAGTGACTACATCTGTTGGTACCCATCCTCCCTTTTATAAGAAAAAGTGTTAAGTTATAATATTCACTCTCTGCTACCATTATACAAATCAGTACAAATTTGTTGTGCAGTCACCACTTCCAATGTTTTCGTATATTGGATTTGTGTTTGAAATGACATTATTGTCTATTAAAGTGCAACATATACTGTTCCCCATAGCTAACTCTTGAGACCTATACTGGCCTTCCTAAAGTAGGTGAAAATCTTGATGATACTACTTTCAACTGTAGATGGGTTTGAGGAAGATCAAGTTGTTGTTTCTCGTGGCAAAAGATCCAAAGAAACCTTCCTAAAAGTAAGTATTTATTGATTCTCGTGGTAATAAGATCCAAAGAAACATGTAGAAGGACAACCGTTGCAGCTCTAAATTTGGCTCCCCTTTGGTTTTGTAATGATAATTTTGTAAGTAATTCATGATGCTAGAAATTTTCAAGTCCAATTTTGGTTAAGGTCTTTTAAGTCTATAAGTCTATGCCCACTCAAAAAAAGACTATAAGTCGACATTTCCACAATATATTTGGGAGAATCATTGATATAACAACCATTTATATTCCTATTTTAAGTTGAGTTTTATAACTTTTTTTAGTCCTAAAGTGCTTGGATTATATGTTAATCTCATAGAAGGCATTTCAAACTTGTGTTAGTTTAAACTCTACCATTTCCGAACAGAAAGATACAGGATGATGAAGGATGAGAAGACAAAATGGAAAAAGATGTTTCTATACTTTGTCCGTAAAAGGTATACAGGCATTCATATATGAATGCACAGGAAGAGAGCATTTTGCAATGACGAAGGTGCTAAATGCTGTAGATTATGCTATCACAAAAACAATTAGTTAAATTACATTGGTTGTTGATGAGTAACAGGGACTCAGAAAATGATGCTGAACGATGCAACTTTAAATCCATTGTTAGGCCGAATTCCAAAGTATATGTTACATTTACGATTCAGAAAACAAATCAATCCACAACAAATGTATTACCAACTGAAAGAAAGAAATATTAAAACATGAAAGTAATTGAATTCAGAACAGAACTTTTCTTTTTTTTTTTTTGAGACGAGGACAGAACTTTTGGCATTGCATTCATCACACTTTAAATGAATCAAATCAATTTGTAGAGAAAAAAAAAAGAATGTAAAGGTAATGCCTTAGTTTATGATTTATGAGTAGCAAGATATGAGTTTCTGAACAAGGCACGATTTTGTGATTCGGTTCATCCATTTCCAGGAGCATGTAAAAAGGACCGGTCATGACAAGAAGCTCTGGAGTTAAACACAAGAATGATATGATTCACGAATAAGCAGGGAAACTATCAAGACTACTCATTTACAAGATATCAACTTGTTAGCATCACATGCTGGACATGAAAAAATTACATCAGGTTGCTGATGAGCAAACAATAACAACTCTGAAAGACTATGCTGAACAGAGCAAATTAACAAATAAACAGATGACAGATTGATTACAGGCAACAAGCGTCAATAAAACAATTGACAGAGAGAAGGATCAAAACATGAATTCTCGGCAAGAAATTACTTGAATTCGTAATCGCCAATGAGAACCGGAGACTGGGACGAGGAAGGAACGAGAGGAGAGAGCCGACGGCGAGGAGGGTATCCGCGGGCGTAGGAGAGGCTGTCCAAGGGTTTCGACGGGATTTGGAGGAATAGGAGGCGACGTTTTGTCCTCCCTCGGCGGAGCGGAGAAGTGGAGGGTTAGAGGCGGAGAGGACAAGACAAATAGGGTTAAAAATAACCCAACAAACCCCTCCTCCTCCATTATTATTATTATTATTATTATTATTATTATTATTATTATTATTATTATTATTATTATTATTATTATTATTATTATTATTATTATTATTATTATTATTATTATTATTATTCATGTCAAATAAAAACTCCAATCCATCAGTGATCAAAACTAACCAAGGATTTGTTATCCCATGCATCCTCACACCTTTTCAATCTCTATTCATTCCTTAAATGAATCTTATAATTGTATGTCAATTTTAAATTCAGAATATGTAAATGTAGAATGTTATCAAACCTAAATATTTTATTAACTAATTCGATGGAATATTATTGTTTGGATTTTTCTGTTAATTTTTGCTCTTTTCTTCCTAGTTTTTAGTTATTCTCTTTTTTTTCTTTTGTTCTTCACTGGTCTCATATTAATGTTTTTTAATAATATCTCAATAATAAACAATAATAATTTAATCATTATGTATATATATATATTCTTTTTCAATGAAAATTTTATTCTATATTTCATCATCTTTTCTTGTCCTTTCTCATCCCTTCATTGCATATCCCTTCTTATCCATTCTCACTCCATCCCTTCCTACCCTTCTACCTAATGCAAGCCTCACTTGTTCTGTCCTCTATACCAAGAGGCATTGCTTGCAGGAAGCACAACAAAAATCTTTTAAGATCCACCTTGCAAGATGAACATGCATTGCATCTTGATTTCTCGAGCCTTTAATTCTCTTCCTGCACATGGATAGAATCACAATAAAAATATAATGATTTACCAACCAAATATTCAAGGGTAATCACTCTCAATATAGTGAAGAATGTAATAATAGGTAGATATGTAAGGGAATTACTTTTCGAATTGTCGTCACGATATAATGATCAAGATTTGAGATTGCTAGAACAGTTAAATGGGGCCTTCTAATCTGATAATTCAAGCTTCAAAAAATCAGAACCAAAGGAAATGAGATCAAGATTACATGATGCAGGAATAAATTCATTTATCGTAAAAGAAAACCGATGCGACGCGGTAATCCACTCCTAGATCTTCATTAGGAATAGAAGTTAATCCATTATAAGACTCCCACTTCCAGAAAAAAAAATTTAAGATGGGTGAAATTTGATCTTGAGTTGAAGTTGATCAGGTTTCTCACCCAAGATACTTTTTTTCGACGAAAAGATTCTTATATTTATGATGGATCAGCAATATCATAATTAAAATAAAGAATTTCTTAGTATGGTTAGCAGAGTATATCTGTCTAGATTTTTGGAAATTCTAGCAAGAAACATACTAAAAGGAAAGAGAACTGTTTATTTGAAAACTCAAAGAAGAAGAAAGTGAAGAGAAGGGTGCCACAAATCCCTCTAACAATTAGAATGGCATGCTTCTGCTTCATTGTGCTCATCTTAGTTGCTTTAAAACTGTTGACATCTGTTACTTCTTCAACCTCCCTTATGGTATTGTGATATGATGGAAGCTCAATTTAGTAGAATCATCTTCCTTCAAAGTTATTTCAATAGAAAATGTTTTGCCAACTCCTTCCTGATCTTATATGATCTTAAACCGAATGCAACTATAATTTCTGTTTCTCTATTTTCGACTGTAATCTCATGTTTTTTTCTTTGGCTATCCTTTTCTAGTGCTATTTTCCAACTTTGAATATCAAGTGCTTTGATGATATTTTTATTAATATCCTCTAGATATATTATAATGATAAAGACAAAAATGGATAACAAATTCTACTCCTTCCTACGATTTCCACTAATAAATAATAAGTAAATTTAGACTTCACATTACCAGTCACCACCATGAGTAAATGTGGAAGATTAAGTTCATTCTTCTTTATACTTTTATTTCATCCTGAATATTGGGAAGGTGATCAATAGTTCAACCATAAACTGGTATGACAAAAAATGTTAAGAACTCGGACTCAAAAAACAAACTAGATCAAAGATCGATCAGTGATCAATTTAGTTCTCTTGGAATACTGAATTTATGCTTATGCATATGAAGTTTATTATGTCTCATCTGCATTTAGACTTATGATTTTGGAGCAGACTCGTGGGGCTTATATGATTCTTTAAGAAAAAAAGGCAGTTATGAACATAACATGTTCAATTGTGAATTTGTGATCAATGTGCCATTAGTATCTGTTGAATGGTATCAGACTATCAATCAAATATTTGTAATCTCTGTCCACTCTCTAGAGCGAACGATCTTCAATCCTTCGTTGCTTTGAATAGTGATGATAAATAACAGCAAACTTCATCTGATCTAGCCACAGGGATCAGTTAATTCAATAGTGAAGCTAACATTTTTCAATTATATTGAAAAGTTTTCATTGAAATAACCATAGTCCAAAAGTACTCAGTGGAATTATACAAAGTGCTGAATCATCTCATTGATTTACACTGGATTGGAATTGATGGCAGGGGAAAAGTGAGGTTTGGCAGTTTACAGGGTGGGAGCTCTCTCAGCAGCCCCAGAGATCACAGTGAGCAAGTTGTTTCCGAACGGGTCGCTCAGGTGCCGTGACAGGTTCTCCACGGGCCCTTCTCCGGTGACGTAGGCCTGCAGGAAGAAGCCGAGCATCGCGAACATGGCCAACCGACCATTCTTGATCTCCTTCACCTTGAGCAATGCAGCCTGATCCGGATCATTTGCCAGACCAAGGGGATCGAATGGACCTCCCGGGTGGAGCTTGTCTTCCAAATCCTGCAGATGAAAAGCAAATATCATTAATGATCACCACCAAGATATTGGATTTCTAATATGTACAAGTTGGGTCTAGGTTACAGATACTGGATATTCTAGTAGTGTGGGCAATGACATGATTCATAGCTCTGATAAGTTGGTCACACACAGAGGAGTTTATCCTTACCAGTCCATTGATAATCCTGTAGTATTCAGCACCACCAACAAGCACAACCTCAGCAACGACAGCAAGAACAAGATTGATGGGAATGTTCTTTCCAAAGTAATTCAATGTGTTTCCATCAAGAAGAAGGGCACCAGTCTGCAAAATGTCATCATTGAGACCATTTCCTATAAGCATATTGTTACAGAAAAGCTGCATCTTCTGTTTACTTGTGTCGGACTGTAATTTATGAATGGATAGTTACAATAACAATTATATACCTTGAACCAGACAGCCTCAGGGCCACAGTTAGCACCGAATTTGTTGAAGGCCTCCGGGATGATGAAACCAGCTGCTCCGAGCATTGCCCACCTCGCATGAATGAGTTCATAAGCTTGATACCTGCACAATGAGATAAATTTTAATATGTTAATTAGATCATCCACCCAAATCTCTGTACAAGGAAGGAGTTTATGTGGCTTCCATACTTGGCAAAGTCCTCCGGCTTCTTGCTCAGGCCAAAAGGATCGTAGCCATAGCTGCAGGCAGAAAGATAGATAGAATTTAAAAAACACCAGAGCAGAATTCCATCAAAAGAACTGCCTATTAGTAGCTAGCGGACTCACTCTCCGGGCACTTCTCCGTTGAGGTATTCCGGCACCTCCGAGCGGTCCAGGAGGCCTTCCGGCAAGAAGATCCTCCTGTCAGGACCTGAAACCCACACACAAAGCCATCGCATGCGCTTCGGAATCAGCAACTTGACGTCGCATGAACTAAGTATCGCAACTGACGTGAGGTGCTACCTGCTCAGATTGATAGATACTTACCGTACCACTTGGCGAGCTCGTCGTTCACCGTGGAGACGACGGGGGCCTTGGACTTGGCAGGTGCAGCCTTCTTGGAGAACAGCGCCACGATCTTGGGAGAGCCGGCGGCGGCCGCGGGGGCCGAGCGGGCGGGGGCCGGGGCGTTCAAGCGAGTTCCGAGCATCTCGGACACGCCGAGGGATGCCGGAGAGGTCGTCGCAGCGATGGAGGCCATGGTCGTCTCGGCCCCGGCCTGGAAGAAGCTCTTGTTGCTGCTGCTGCTGTTGGACTTGTGGATGAAGTGTGGCTGAAGGAGGGTTGCGGGCGCGAGCGTACTTTAAATGGTGGTTCCGTTGGATTTGGTGGGGCCACGAGGGAGAGCTGTGATTGGCTGAGACTCCAGATAATAATCTAATAGTGGGATTTGGTTGGTCCGCTGCTGATGACATAGCAGATGACGTTGTCCTACATGGAGCAATGGCGGCCTCTGACTGCCTTGTGTTGGATACTTGTTGGATAGATTGAGAGGAACGCACGGTTTGAGGGGAGCACAGAGATTGAATAGTGGCCACAGCTGGGGATTTTTTCACAGTTTTATGTTACCAGTCTCAACTCTTGTATAATCAACAGGGCCACCTCCTTTGTTTCAGTTTGTTGTGGGGCAGGGCACATCACACTTGACTCAGCTGGCGAAGCTTGATTAAGGTTCAAGTGGTTATCCGCTTAAAAATCAATAAAGATAAAATTATAATTTCGAAAAGGGATAAAGAGCTTGTAGCTTGCTTTTAGTATAGTGCGTGTAGCACATCAGAATATAAATTTATATAAAAAACGTTATTACTTTATGTACAAATGCGTTATATATTTTATTTTATTTTTAAAATTTATTTAGGAAAGCATAAAAGAAGGTTTTTCGCTTCAAGCTCGATGGTAAGCATTTGAATATAAAAATTAAGGAAAAAAGAATTGGTAGTTCACTCTAATATTAGGTCAATGAGAAAAAAACCACTCATGTACTTACTTTCAGCATATGAAATTATTTATTTTTTGTCAAAAATTAAGAAAAAAAAGGAATTTAGTGCACTCGATGGACTATCTTTAGCATATATGAAAGCTGTGAATCTGACTGTTGTCTATCATGAGTGCAAACCTTCAATGGATATAGAAAATTAATAATGGAGAACAAAGAGCTCCTCGAAATCATGCACTGATTTATAGTTAAACAACTATAAATCATGCACTGATTTATAGTGCAATGATTACAAGAGAGTGAAAGATAAACAACTTTAAAATCATGCAACTTGATCTTAATAGTTACAAGGAAAGAGACGCGGAACGAGATATCATACTACAGATGGTGGTGTCCCATGACCCATGCGGACAATCATATTTGAGTGGATTCCTGGTATAAATTATGTATCTGTTATCTTCGAAAGTGCGGATTCTGACCTCTGGAATGGCCTGTATAAGGTTCCAATACTTGCAACTTCGAGGCAACTCTGAAATAATCCCAAGTCGCATTGCAACTCAAGTTTTCTGAGGTTTGGATGCTCAAAAGTACACAAGTGAGATGCCAAATATAGCAGCCAGGGAGGAAGCTTTGTTGCTTGTTTGACATCATACACCAGAAGCAGGTGTTGCGGAGTGCATCGAGATTCTCCACATACTCTAGATTTGTGCAAGAATCTATCTCCAGTTTTCTCAGTGTACGAAGATTGGATACTTTGTAAGCCTTAGTTGTTTACGACGGTTTCCAGTTTTGGACATTCAATGATATCTAAACTCTTCAAATGAGGAAGCCATTCAAGCCCCACTGCAGCTGTGCACTCCACCAAACTCGATGTCCATTCTTTACAATTCTGCAACAACATGTGTTATGTGCACTTCCATGGAAGCCATGAGCGCCCCAGACCCTCCTGACCCCCCACAGCCCCCTCTTGTCCATTCTAATCCACCTCTCTCTCTCTCTTTCCAAGGAGTTCTCATCTCCACTCCCTTGCCCTTCGCTTCCCCCATTTCCCCCCAATCAGAAATCCCGCTCAGGTCGGACGTAGTCAGGAAGCCAGCCCAAAATCGTTGGCAAATGTCGCCTAACCAGTGGAGAAGTATTCGTGAATCAGTTCAGGAAGAAATCGTCGTTCCACAAGAAGAAGTTGAAGACAGATCTCAGAAGCTCACGCGCAGTCTGATAGGAAGAATCCATGTTGAAGACGTCGTTGAGCTACTCAGATCTGTTTTGCCGACAACGTGGAACTTAATAGAGTCTATGGAAATCGTAGACCTTGGTAACTCTTTCGTTTTGTTCACCTTCTCTAACCTTGAGGAACGTCTGCAGGTTCTAACAGGGAGTCCTTGGAACATTCGGAATCATTATCTGCACTTGATGCTCCCGAAGCCATTCTTCAGACCGCTGTTAGAACAACATCTTTCATATCCGGTATGGATTTAGTTGCCAAACTTAGCCTTTGAGATGGGTAATCCAAGTACAATCCTTCGAATTGCCTCCCACTTCGGTCACCCGCTCAAGCTGGACCAATCCTCTGCCATGGTCAGTCACAACGTAGTCAGAATCTGTGTAGAGATTGATTTCTTGCGACCTATCCGGTAGGGGGTGTGGATCCGGCAGTCGGACGGTAACCGTTACTTCTAATGTGTACATTATGAAAATTTGCCTTCCTTTTGTTACCATTGTGGACGTGTAGGTCACAGACTAGAAAATTGCCCTGAGAAGACAAGCCCCACAACTCAGGGTGCTGGTAGCGACGTCGCCGCCGATAGAGTACTGTTGTATGGCCCATGGATGCAAACCTCTCCGACAAGCCAGCGTCAGTTGCCCACCCAAACTGTTCCTCCGAGACTCTCGCAGCAAGATCCTTTTCAGCACGGCCGGAGTGGGGAGGGACAACACCGGAGTTCCTCGCGTAGTCGCCGGAGGCAACAGTCGATTCCTCGAAGAAACCCTACGCACAGTCCGAGTCGATGCGGAATAAGCCTGAACCGAGTTCGCTAGCATGAACCGACGCGAACCGGACGTGGACTGCAGAAGGTTGCCCTAGTGGATCACCAATCGTCGGATGCTGTTATTGAAGATCTAACGATCGACAACCAACAGCCTCATAACCCTAACGTGATCTCGGAGCAAAAGAGTCAAGGTGCAACACGGGATATTATTCTGAAGGTGAACGATCCAGATGCTACCACAAGTCGGCACATATCGGATCAAGCGCCACGTGTTCCGCACTCCACCAGTGAGGGCAAACAAATCACGAGACACCAGGCAGAAATGGACGACCCCCAGATGCTGAAAGGACACTCGTGCCTTAATCAGCAGCCACGTGCTAGGCCATCCCCAGATAGTGCTCTGTCAATCCTTATCTCTTCCCATCTTGATCACTTTTCTCCTAATGTTGGTCATGCTGCTCCGTTCCGCACTCCACCAGTGAGGGCAAACAAATCACGAGACACCAGGCAGAAATGGACGACCCCCAGATGCTGAAAGGACACTCGTGCCTTAATCAGCAGCCACGTGCTAGGCCATCCCCAGATAGTGCTCTGTCAATCCTTATCTCTTCCCATCTTGATCACTTTTCTCCTAATGTTGGTCATGCTGCTCCGGTGTTGTCGCCAGCTTCAGAGAGGGTTCTCATGTCGGACGATGGAGCTTTACTCTCCCCTCGGTCGACGCCAAGGCCCATTCGGAGGAGGAGATCTCCTACAACTGCCCCTGCACCGGGAAGCCAAGCCGGGGACCTTCATGAAGCTTTAGTAGAGAAGACGTCGACACGACTTTTTGAGGAGGAGGTGGACGACCGATCAATCTTGGACGACATGGAGGAGGAGCCTCTGGTGGACTCAGACCTTGAAGTATTTCCCAAGATGCAAAAGGTCGGCCGGAAGCCAAAGCCGAAGCTGCCCCCGCCTGACCTCCCCTCCCTCGTAACCAAGGAAAAGGGCAAAAAGGAGACAAGCTAAAGGTAAGAACAAGCTGATTACATCATCCCTTACTGATATAGTTCTTGTGCAGGGTCCTAGAGAACCTATTTCCAAGGGAGGGGGTCGCTCCTCCCTGGACTTGAACAAATGAGGTTGCTATCGTGGAACTGTCGGGGGGCGTTCAGAGGAAAAATCCGGGATCGCCTCACAGATATGATCCGACAGCATAAACCGAACATCTTGGTACTAGTGGAGTCACATACAACCAAAGACACCTCACAAGTGGTCATCCGCCGTCTAGGACAATCCTGGAAGGGGTGTTTCTGTGAAGGAAATGGAGCGTCTGGGGGCATCATCTTGGCTTGGAAAGCGCAAGACATACGGGTGACCCCGATCTTAAAATCTTCTCAATTGTTACACGTTATTGTATCTACTTTTGATTTTTCTTTTCTTTTGTCCTGTGTCTATGCAAGTACCATCTCGTCCATCAGGGCAGATCTATGGACGAAACTCTCTCAACTTAACACAAGCGATATCCCCTGGGCTCTGGTTGGGGATTTCAACTCGCCTTTGTTTCCGGAAGACAAGAAAGGTGGTAAAACTTTTACCCTCACCAAATCTATTCGACTATTCAGGAACCTTATATCTTGTCTGGGACTATTTGATATTCTTGCGGCGGGGAATCAATACACTTGGTGCAATAACCGACAGGGCTTGGCACGCATATGGTGCAAACTAGATCGCTTATTTTTAAACTCATTCTGACTACTTAAATTTTCTTCACATAAACTCAAAATATTAGATAGGACATCCTCTGATCTCGCCTTTATTATTTGATACTAATCACCTCCTGCGTAGAAATAGATCTTTTAAATATGAATTATTTTGGTTTGAGTATCCTGAAGCAAAAGAGATTGTCAAACATGTCTGGGAATCTAGAGAACCTAACACCCCCTTACTTGCATCCCTGGAATCTGTAAGGCATAGAACCCTCCTTTGGAACAAAAATCATCTGGGACCCTTAGAAAACAAAGCTCGCATAGTAAAAGAGGAAATTGCTAGGATAGAGGCTCAGGATATACATAGTGGGTTAATCGGGAATGACTTGGGCAGACTTAGATCCCTTTATCATCACCATGCAGCACTGTTGAGACAAATTAGTCTAAAGTGGTGGTCAAAATCCAGAATTAAATGACGTAGTCAGGGAGATAAAAACACAAATTTTTTTCATCTCAGCACTATAGTAAGACATTGGAAAAACCAAATCCACACCCTAACCACAACCTCAAGGAGCACCATTTCCTCTGAACAAGACATTCTCCAAGAATTTGTTAACCATTACCTTATGGAAATCCCCTGCACATAACCCTATTAGCATATCCTCCTGGCCAGACCTTCCTACAATTGAGCAATCCTTTGTAGGACTGCTGGAATCCCCAGTTACTCCAGAAGAGGTCAGGGCCTCCTTCTGGGCTCTACCTCCAGGCAAAGCCCCTGGGCCTGATGGCTTCACACTTGAGTTCTACAGGAAGTATTGGGATATTGTGGGAGAAAAAAGTCACTAAGGAAATTCTTAATTTCTTTCACACAGGACATATGCCCAGGGAATGGTCAAAAACCTCCTTAATCTTCATACCTAAAGTCAAAAACCCTCTTTCGGTTAATGACTTCAGACCCATATCCTTATGTAATATCATGTATAAAGTTGTTGCTAAGATCCTTGTTGCCAGACTCAAACCAGTATTACCCTCTGTCATAGACCCTGCCCAATCAGCTTTCATTGCAAATCGAAACATTCATGACAACATAATGATCTGCCAAGAACTGGCACATTCCATGACTAAAGGATCTAGGAAAGGGATGTTAATAAAAGCTGATATGGCTAAGGCTTTTGATAGAGTTGAGTGGGAGGCCATTAGAAATGCCTTACTTTTAATGAAATTTCCTCCCAGGTTTATACTTGTGTTCTTTTCCTTACCTACTCGTGTTTAATTAATGGAAAACCCTCTTCCTTCTTTGACCCTCAAAAAGGGATTAGGCAAGGGGACCCCTTATCCCCATATCTTTTCATAATAATAATCACACAAGTATTAACAATCATCATGAATCAAGCTGTCCTTGCAGGGTCCCTTACTCCATACTCCATTAGATCCTTCTCCATTAGTCATCTTTTATATGTTGATGATCTTATTATTTGTGTGGCAGCCACTGTCGAAAATTGTGTCGAGATTAAAAGGATAATGCACCTCTATTACCTGCTCACTAATCAAAAGGTTAACCCTCTCAAATAAGAAATATTCCTCCCTCCAAAACTTAGTACTAGAAGAAGGAATGCAATTAAAGATAAACTAGGAATCAAACTAGGCTCCTTCCCCTTCCAATATCTAGGTACCCTAATATCTTATAAATACATCCCAATGTCTAGTCAACAACTCCTGGTAGATAAGGTGGCACTCAAAATTTCAGGTTGGAAATCCAAATATCTAAACATGGTAGGTAAAATAGTGTTAATCAAATCGGTACTAAACTCTATGCCTACCCACTCTCTAGAGGTATCTTATATTCTGGAGGTCTATTAGACGTCTTAGAAAGGCTTGCCAGAGGATTTCTGTGGTCAAAACATGAGGGTAGAAGGAGATTACATCTACTAAGCTGGAATATTGTTCAACAACCTAAGGATAATGGTGGCCTAGGTATAAGAAACTTCCACATGATCAGAACCGCCCTACAAGCCAAGCTGGTTCTTAGGGTTTTAAATGAGGAAAACTCTCGTTGGGTCAACTTAATACTTAACAAATATGGGAAACTTCACCCATGGAATTCTCG
>LTAE01005847.1:4774-33860 GCA_001647135.1 Pontederia paniculata | reverse complement strand
CGACCACTCCTCTGCTGCCTTCTGCTCTGGTCGCCACTGTCTCCACCCTGAGCCCTCTGGACGTCCACTCCTCAGCCTGGCAGTCTTCCGGTCGTCCACTGTCTCCTCCTGAGCCCTCCGGACGACCACTCCCCAACCTTGTGTTGAAAGTTGTTCTCTTGGGGTTGCCCATTCATCAATCATCGGGTGACCTCCTCGGTTCAGCCTTTTACTCCGGTCGTCCTTTCTCCATATCTGATCGACCGGTCATCCTCTGATCCCCTCTTCTACATGTATACTCCCCCATTATCGGTCGCCCTCTTACATCTTTGGTCGACCGTTTGTGCTTCTGCTCCTCATCACATGTATTCTACCGCTAATGCTAGTCGACCGCTTCATATACTTAGGACGCCCACTGCACACATGTAGTTCTGATATAAATTGTGCGTGCACTGGTCCTCCATACCTTTAACTTAGGTCGATCACTACTTTAAACTTGAATATATCCTGTTACAGAAATCAGCTCAACAAGTTCATCAGTACAGGTGAGTTCACTTACAAATTTGTGATCATTCAAAATATTCTCGGGATCCTAGATTCAACATTTACCATCTTAACGTCATGGCCCATGACATGTATATTCACGATTGTGACCGAATGCACGACTTCTTTCCTCGGCTCGTGACATGGTGTGTCACGAGCTTCCTCTTACTATGTCACGGCTCGTGATATGTGGGATCACGATCGTCACCGGATGTTCAACCTCACAGTGTGTGATGTTCTTTCAACAGTCGTGACTAGAGTCGAGCGAGACCATCACAGCTCGTGACTGAATGCCCCAGTACGATTTGTGACCCTTTTTCTTGTCGTTTATTTTTTGTTCTTTGATACAAAAGTTTTATGTCATTCAGAATCAAGAAACATTAACATCTACAAGCTATACAAGTCAAAACTTTATCATTTGAATCATGAATTATCATCTTACATCTTATTCAATTTAATTTAATCATACTAGAGACCAAGTAGATGTTCAAAATATGAACGTCATCATCTATCTTCATCTAAATCTGCATTGCAATTAATCTATTAGGAAAAAACTATCTAGAGGGATCTACCAATGTACATACATACTTTGTAGGGTTTTCTCCTTGTGTGATCTTCGTGTTCCAACTCTTCATCTTCAATTCCTTTGATGCTTATGCAGTTGTTCTCCTTCATGATCTCCTAAGAATTTGGTACATATTTATATGAGAGGGAAAAAAGAAGAAACCTTGTGAGAGAAAAAAAGTCTTGATCTTTACCTCTGTTATTGGTGAAGAAGAAGAAGAAAAAGGGGTCTGACGGCTAGGACTTGGAAGAGAAAATAACTAAAAGGATTTTTTCTCCACTCTTAAGATCTATCTATAGGACTTTTCTGGGCTTTACTTTTTTTCAAAGTTTATCTCAACAAGGTTCTTATGTCTATTCCAATTAAATGTCCAACTAATAAATATTATTTATTAATTTAATTTCTAGTTTAATAAAATTTTGGGTATTACATGGGCTATTATTATAATAACATAGTAAATTATAGAATTAATAAAAATATTTTCATAATTAGTATAAAGATAGTAAAATAATCCTTAGTATAAAATGATACTAAGGAATTCTCATATATTAATAGAAATTCTCTTGGAGTCGTTTCATTGACTCCTCATAGATGTTATGCAAAATAAATGCTTAGCTTCAAGACTCAAAAAAAAATTCAAATAATTAATAAAAAGGATGCAGTATAAAGAACGATTAATTAAAAATAATCTAAATGCAAGCTAAGTTATATATTAGAATTTGCATGCATAAATAGTTGTTGGCCAAGATATATCCGCTATTTGTCTTAATTCTATCTTGGTTTATGCTTCTATCAGATATTCATATGTTTCATTTTACTCAGGGCATATGATTGTGGGAAACCGGGATCCCTCAACTCATCGGAAATTTGTGATAACACTGAATGGAAGGTAATCAATAATAACCTTGGAGTCAACTGTCTCATGGTGTGGTAACTAAGAAGATACAAGACTGAAATTGTTTAATTTGATTAGAATTAGAATTTTGTTATGTGAGCCCCATAGAGTGTGTGTGAGGCAAAAAAATCATTCAAGCTCTTCGGAAGTTTGACAAAATCGCAATTATTAAGGTGGAGATGTGTACTTAAACATGTAATCTGAATTATGGAAATAATATGTGTAGAGCAAGTTATATAAAATTATACAGTGCACATTTTTATCATCAAATGGCTCACATGCATTATAACTATCACTCCACATGTATTGCGACAGTTAAAAATGTCGTGTATGTCCAATGAGCAGATAAATATGGTTTCAGATTGATGGGTCAAGGATGGAAGTGATGGGCAAGTATCAAGATTGTGCAAGTCATTGCAAAGATTCCTTCAAAATTATTGGGTTCACGTGCTAGGAGACTTTTCAATATGATAAATTAGATTTTTCTTTTCTGATCCATTTCAAGATGACTTCCCCTATGAAGTATAGTACATAGGAAGAAGGATAATGAATGTGCATATGCCTTGTTGGACCCAAATATACAAATTTTCGGCGCAGTAAATTTATACAAGGCTAACAGAAATAAGCATAATACTTTTTAGTCGCGAGATAAGCTTGGATAAAGATTTTAATACCACTCTTTTTTTCTGGTTTATTTAATTTAAACGTGGAAGGATTATCATTTTAAGATGGTGAAGAGATCCCCAGTTTATGCTTTACCAATGTAACAGTAACTAGTTTATGGTTACATAACATTCATATCGTGATAGATTCTTAGAAGTTTTTTTTTCATCATTAATTTTTCATATCTTGTGAAGATCTCTTTATTTATTAAGTCAATAATATGGTATTTTTATGTATTTTCGTTAATGGTTATACACATCACGACGGTCCTTTTTTTGCAAGACAAAATTTCTTTTTTGTAAAATTCTTGAATTCATTGCCCAGGTGGAGAGTCATGTACAATAATAATAATAATAATAATAATAATAATAATAATNTAAAGGCAACATAGTGAAATCCCACGATAATAAAGATAAAATATTTAATTATTATTATAATAATAATAATAATAATAATAATAATAATAATAATAATAATAATAATAATAATTATTATTATTATTATTATTATTATTATTATTATTATTATTATTATTATTATTATAATAATAATTAAATATTTTATCTTTATTATCGTGGGATTTCACTATGTTGCCTTTAGCTACATCCCGAGTTTCTACATTTAACTTTCATTCTTAACTTTTATTCTTTTCTCCCTTGACAATTAGTGGACATGAAGATTCACAACTTTTGTATTTTATCTTACTTTCTTTTAAACTTCATATTCTTTTCTTAAGCTTTTAATTATCTTTAAACTTTCATTTAACAATCATAACATATCACTAATATAAAACCACATATAATCTTTCTACAAGAAAACGGTCTTTGTCAAGGTGTGACACGATCCATTTTTGTCATGCATCGGTCGTCGTCAAGTTGACCCTCTGTAAAAGTGGTCTACATCAAGGTGTGACGCAGCCGTTTCCATCATATTTTGTTCATCGTCTTCTCCTTGTTGCATGCGGTCCATTTTGAATCCAACGCGATCCATATTGTTGGTATATCTACTCCTATGATTTATCGACACGATCTGGGCTCGACAAACGCGGACTTCATTAGCTACTATCCTCGAGTCGGTGGTTCGAATTTTGATGAGGCTCATTTTGTCTATTGATATATAATATTTCTAGGGTTTTCTACTCCTAAACACGGTTCAGTTCGGGTGACGGATCATCATCAATATTCTAGGTTTATCACAACCTAGGTTTCAAGATAATACGATCCGCTCTAGGATTTAAAAAAATTCGCCACCAAGACACGATCTGTGTCCAAGGATGACAAGGCCTACGTCAACGTTGAGTTCTTCCAAGTGAGTCGATGCGACCGATGTTCGAGAGACGTAGTCCATGTCAATTTGTCTATTTCATGACGTTTTCTTTCGCCATCATTATTTTAAGACTTATCTCTAGGTCTAGAAAATTTGTAAAACCTCCACTAGAACTTCAGTTATCATAGGGATATTTCCACTCATCATATTTATGTTCTCCAACCTCTAAAATCAATAAAGCTTTTATATAAAAAAAAGGAGAAATATTATTCTTCTAATCTCATGAATAAGACATGTAAAAAATTATAAAGAAATTAATTTAAATTTTCTGTCAAACCTAAAAGTCCCCTTATATATATATATATATTAAATCTGTTTTTCTCGTTCTTCCTATGGTAGTGTTAGATTTGTTGATGTTGCTTCTCCTACATGCATCCTTTCCGTGTGAGGCCAAATAAAAGCCTAAAAAGATTATTTTATCTGATCTTGAGGAGGGGTAGAGAAAGGTCTTTTTGACCGTTGAAGAAAAGTAACAAAAATTTGGAAGCATTTTCTCGTTTCTAAGAGTTTATATAAGGTATCCTAAAATTTGAATTAGTTTGAGATAGAATTAAATTAAGATTTTCGACTGATGATTCATTTTCATCTTTCTAAATAAGCCGGCGTTACTATAATGATCCCATCTTTCAAAATGTTTACTGACAAAAAAATGAATGGTAATTATTTTACAGAAACGCATGTAAATTAAACTGAAAGGCCCGCAAACTACATATCCACATTACAAATCTCATACCCATGATCAAAGTAGTACATACTCCATACAGTACTGATCGACAAAAAAGAATCAACTGACACAGCTTTTGATTGGAGGAGACTGTACATTAACGTATTTGACCGAACAACGAGTCACATTTGCCAAGTCCAGCATCGATTATTGGGAACGTACGCCAATGGGGACAGTGACTGCAAAAAGTTGCATGTCCAGAACCATGTAGAGCTCATCAGAGCATCATGATCTTGAACTCGTCGAAGCTGAGCACGCCGTCGCCGTTGATGTCGAACCTCCGGATCATGGCCGCGCACTCGTCGTTCGTCCTCGACTCGCCGAGCCGCCTCAGCATCCTCCGGAGACTCTTGGCCGTGATGCGTCCCCCACCTCGTCCCTCATCGGCCTCCCCTGTAGCGTACATCCGGAAGGCGTCACGCAGGTGCTTCCCCTTCTCCTCCTCCCCATCCCCCTCCACCAGCTTCACGAAGTCCTCCAGCCCCAGGAACCCATCCCCATCGGAGTCCGACGACTCCACCACCGCCTCGACCTCCTCCTCCGACAGCTCCTCACCCACAGCCCTCATGCACCTCTGCAGCTCCAGGGGGGAGATCTTCCCGTCCCCGTTCTCGTCGAAGTAATCGAACACCTTCTCCAGACCGCACTGCCGTCTGGAGCCCCCGGCGAGCGACCCGTTCGACGGAAGCTGCTTGCTGTGCTTGCGCGAGAGCATGCCAACGAGTCTGCGGATGAAGACGGGCGAACCTTTACGGTCCTTTGCGCTGCTGCTGCTGCTGCTGCTGCTGCTGTGCTCCTGTGACGCCATGCTGGAGGTGGAAGCTGCTGGCCATGAGACTTGTTTCATCTTGGCTACGAGCATCTTGGATCTCTGTGTGGATATATCGATGGACACGCAGCTTAATTATCTCGATCGCTTGTTGCTCCGATCGGCAGGGGGCGACTGCGACGCCTTATATGCGAGTTCGATCTTTGTAGAGTAGAACTGTGAGATTGGATAAGGAAGGAAGGAAAGATCACAAAAAGCAAGCAAGTGTATGGGTCACTGAGGTATCTGTTGGCGAAGGCCGAAGGGATTTATATATATATATATATATATATATGTTATTTAGCGCTGTCGGTTTTGAAAGGCACCTGGGTTTCAGATGTAATCGTAGTAGTTATGAATAGTGTAAGTGGTGGAGGGACGCGTCACTAAAACGACGAGCAAAGCTGCGTTGACCGGTATGCGGACACGGTAACTACACTTCTTTTATATTTTTTTTGTTACTTGGAACTTTTGAGCGTGGAACATGGACTTTTTCCCCTTATTAAATTAATAAACTTTAGTTTATCAGTTCTTTTAGCTAAATAATCATTTTCAGTTCTAATTATGATCGCAAAATATTTGAAGAATTTTTTTCCCTTCATTTAATTAATATATTTTAAATTGGAATAAAAGTTTTTACATATTAATTCCGGTATAACTTAATAATTATTGTAACTCATGAACTAAATTAATCGGGTGAGAAAAAATACTTTAGTTGCATTATAGCAACAGTAATATTTCTTCCGTCGTAACTTTCTTCTGTGTGTTATATATAACGGCATTATTAAGCTACTTAAATTATTATTTATTAATTAAATTTTAATCTAATAAATATATATATATAGATATAAAAAATTCATGGATGGTTAGTCTTTAGACGGCACGGACCGTTAGGTGCCCTCAGCGTAGGAGCCGCGGCGGGCAGCTAACCTTCTTTATATACATATATATATTCATGGATGGTTAGTCTTAAGACGGCACAGACCGTTGGGTGGCCTCAACGTAGGAGCCGCGGCGGGCGGCAGAGGGGTAATCTTTATACATATATATATGCGCAGAAAGGTTAAAACTAATTAAACTGTCAAAAAAACTGCCATTGTTGTATTACTAATTTTGTGCATATGTTTCGTTGATATTGAAATATATATATTAATAATAGAAAAAAAAGATTCCATCCAGATAAGCATAAAAGCGTATGCAACTGGCGCACGTACGTACTTTATCAGCCAGCGAGGAGTGAGAAGAAGACGCCACGTGGCTGATCATCCCTTTATCTCTTATGGCGGTTATTATCAGACTTGTCGGGACCTAATTATTAGATCTACGAATACGACCAATAATAAAAGAATTATTTTTTAAAATTTTAAACATCTTTATAATATTCATATAATTAAATTATTTCTTTGTTCGAAACTTCAAATTACAACAAGCATAATTAGAGAGGGCATCGAAGTACTTGATACAATACATCTTCATGCCATGCCGTTTTAGAATAATTATTTTTTATTGTCGCACTAAAAGAATATTATTCATTTTTTTACTAATAAGAAAAACCACAAAAGAAAAGCACTCGGTAAGTTGCAAAAGTATGTAAAACAATTCGGGAGCTTCAACCTTTATGTTTGGCACATCTCGACTTTCATTTCTTGTTGTGTGCCCACCTGCGGCTATTTGATATTTCATCATGTTAAATAGTGACAAGATAAAATGTGTTCATCACCATGTTTAGCTCTTCATAGTCGTTTTTTTCTCTTAAGAAGTATTGTGATTGCTAATATAAGGTATTTAAATCAGTCATTTTGCTAAGAAGTCTAAGTGTGGTAACTAGTGTTGTATCTTACAATATAAGATTTAATGTTTATACTACTTAAGGAGGTAGTAAGTTATTACCCTTAGTATATGGCATTGGATCGCATAAGTGACAAAAAAAATCGTTGTTAACAAGTCGTTTGGGCATGATCACTTGAATTAATTCGGTCCACTTATGCTCTAAATCAATTTAATGGTGGGAGATGTTTAAAATCTCAAAATCTCTCTGAAATTTCCAGGGCAATGACATATCCTTCTTTGTGATGTTTGTGAGCTTCTTCAATCTTACCGTCATTGCCTCATCAAGTGCCTCAAAGGTACATGCATTGTAACGCCTAAAAGTTTTGTGAAATAAAAGTAAATGATAAAAAAATAAAAAAATATAGCAAGATAAGATGTGATATGATTAGAATTAGAAAAAGAATAAGTATAAGTCAAAGTCAAATTTTATCTTAATTTTCCTAGTCATGTTCAAACTTATCTCCAGAAATTAATAAATTAATAATATTTTAATCAGGTTAATTTTTGAGATTAAATTAAATATTAGTATTTGAATTTGATTAAGAGTTGGAGAAGTCCTAAGAGCACCTCATTACTCTCTCTCTCTCTCTCTATGGATTAGAAGAGAACATATCAAAGCACGTAGATCGAGAAAAAACTTGATATGAAGATCAATGTATGTAAGTTAAAGGATCAACATTAGAATACTTCATATATTAATTTAATATGGGGATGATATTGGCATTGATGATCAAACATGGATTATGTCTTAACCAACACGGCTCGGGTTCTTGCATACACCAACAACGTCACCGTGGACGCAGATCATGTGCCATCAAATAATGAGAGGATGACCGGACATAAGTCGTGTTTCCGCCGAGCACAAACCGTGTTTGCCTGAATGCACCGTATTCTACTTGGACACGGATCGCGTGACCCCAACTCACGGGCCATGTCCCCTGCATGACATTAACTGCATCGTCCAAACCATCAACCGCTTCTCGCCGGACAACGTGAGACGCGGGGAACGCGGACCACGTCTTCCTCAAACACAATCGTGCCTCACATGGAACATTGGACACCGAACACGGGTCATGTCACACCTTGACACGGTCAGTGTTCTATTGATTGAATTAAGCGCAGGTGATAACCTAACCTTAGCACAACCTGTGTTTTATCCGACACGAACCGTGTCAATCGATACTGATATATCATATATCGGACGCCGATAGGAAACGAATGCACCTGCTAAAGCGGATTGTGTCACCCCGACATGAACCATTTTTCGAGACTAAGGATCCCTCGCTCGTTCTCTACCCATACGTGGATCATGTCATGATCTAACACGGGTTGTGTTCTGCTTGATGAAAGTTAATAAAGTTAAATTGTATTGTATTGATTGTTAAACCTTGATGATTATTTTCCTAAGTTATTATGATTTTCATCATTGCTAATAGAACTTTAAAATTGTTAATGTTTTGTGATTAAATTTGCCACATAAAGAGGAGAGCCCCGTCGATAGCGAGAATTATCTCCACTACATAATTTAATCCTGATAGTGGGGTTTACACCGACTGAATAATGTACTACTAATTCATGGCCTAGCTAGTTGTGCCTACGGCTGGACAACTCAAATCTCATTGTGCCTAGTAAAGGTTCACATACTGATTGTCATGATTAACAACTTAGGACAAGATAACCAGAAAAGAATAAGGTGTTCCTAAGTATTGATTGAGCTTGAACATATTGATCATTGTGCATCTTGATACGACTGATATTCTTGGTACTGGGAGAAATAATTGAGCATGAACCAAATGTAAACTACTGTTCATCTTGAAGGTACGACCGATGGATCCATGACTAAATTATTGCCACTAAAAAAGGAATTTGTAAAGTAAAGAAAAGAGAAAGTAAAGTCAGTGATAGTTTATTGCAATTTGTCTATTTCTTGATAGTATTCCTGATATATATTTTATTCTATTAATTATTTTTACTACATATTGGGATTCATAGTTCATGGGATATTGTTGTCCCTATTTTTGATCTTGCAGGCGAGGGAGGTAATGATGAATAGATGATGACATTGGTGATACAGGTGTTCATGATGTGAAGACTTGCACATGATGAGTCTAATTTGAATCCAATCTACTATCAAATTAGACTTTAATTAGTTTTGTATTTTCTTTATGTTCAACAATTGAAAAGGATGATTTATCTTGCTAGACTATTATATTAGGTTTTAAATAATAAGTTATTTTTTACGCATATTGTTAGCTAGTTTTTTGGTCAAAGTCAAGTCGAAGAAGTGATGTCATAGTGTCTCTAAGTCTGCATTATGCCACGTGGCAGGGTGTGGATTTGAGGACTTTACATGCATTCCTAACTCTATTCCAACCTGATGAAGTCAAAGTGAAGAAGACAAAGACGGGCTATGGTGGGGGAGAATGTCACGAATTGTCTTCCGACCAACTCGCTTAATGTCATAAAGCAGCCCTATCATGTCTTCATGCAGAACCTTCATTTCATTAATTGTAGCATTTTGCGTCATTAATGGAAATTACTTAAGCCAAGTTATTTTGACCAAGCCTTTGAGCTAAAATTGGTGTTCATTCCTCAATAGAGTGATAGGCACCCTGCATTGTGACCACTTGCTCCAAGATGCTTCTTATAGACGGGGCCTCCATCTTGGATGCAAAGCCACTTGAGAGCCCCTTCGGAGACCTATGACCTTCGGAGAAGCGTCAGCTCGAGCGCTCCCGAAAGACACCCACACGATACTACTTTGTGGTCCATCATGCCAAGACTTTAGTTGCTCAATGACCCAAGGAGCTTGTCTAGATGTCCTGATCACCTAGATGACACTCATGACTTTGTCCCTACAATCGTGACAAGGTGGTACACCCCCTCACCGAGTTGTAGCCTTTTACCTTCATTAATAAAATTTGCTTGAGTAAAATTATTTTGCACAAGCTTTTGAGCTAAAACTGGTTTGCACACCATAATAACGGGATAGGTATAAACTTGGCCTTCCCAAGACAATAAAAAGAAGAAAATAAAATGGATTATGTCCAATTCGGACACGGATGGTGTTGCACCTATAAGAGATAAGATCTTATTTGTAATTGATTTTGAAGTCTGGATTCAGTTACGTATTTAACTTAATCCGAAAGCCCTAGACTCATCTATATATACCCTAATGCCATGAAATCTCTCTCTATATCTCCCCTCCCACCCTCCCACCCTCCCTCTTTCTCTCTTGATCTCAAAGAACATCAATGAGAGGATGGCAACAATCATCCATAATGCAAGCAGATGAGAAGATGCTTAGGAGATGAAGAGAAGGAATGTTAGGTGACACAACATCGATAATAGATCGACCAACAAGGTATGTTATTCGGCGGATCCAACATAGATATGAATTTTCTTGTATAGATGAACTTATGATAGGGTTTTTATTTTGATCTATTCAATAATGATTTAGTATGATCGCTCATTGTATCAAATACCAACTTATATTCCTAGATTTTATCATAGTTCAAAATTATTTTCGTGAAGTTTTATACATGAAGTTCTAAATCTTGATCGCTCAAAGAAGGCGTTGATGTGTACACATAGGAGCGTATGCGACCCACGACCGATTGAACCATTGATCCTACAACATCGGGACTAACATGACATCATAAAGACACATGGTCTGTAACGCCCTAACCTCATCGGCAAGATGTCACAAGGGGTGTTACCGACACTATACTTATTCAAATTCAGACAATGGCTAAAAAAAAATTAACTCTTTAATTTGCCAAAAATGTCAGCATCCCGTCAGTTTTTTGGATTTTTCAAAGTGTGTATCTTCTAAACTGGGTTCTTACTTCATCTTTCCCTTAATAAGTCACCAATGACCTTTGCTAAAATTCCATCAAGACATGGAACATACAAGAGAGTAGGGCCAAGCCCAAATCATATAACATCACAAAAAGTATATGATAACAAATATAAATGAGTCAACGCCTCAAATAGGAGTTTGATCACTCCATAATAACATCATAAGTGCATGAAACACAAGGGTTCATGATACAATATCTAATGTCTATGTTTAATGACAAAGAAAGGAAAGATAAAATGAATCATCTTTCCTAACTATGTCACACACAATCCTAATTATTTACTCATTTAAGTGTTCATGTGAGCATGCAACATGCAATCATATATTCTCGAGGACTATCTCCTTCTCCTCACCTAGAAAATAATATAAATAGAGGGGTGAGCACAAAGATCTCTGTCAGGAATAAGGTTACATGAATTATAAAATAATCTAAAAAATAAATCTAACAGAAATCACATCTTGTAATTCATCATCAAATATCATACATATTCTTATATCATACATAGCTTATTCAAAACGTACTTTCAAGCCATATGCAATGTGAAAACATGTTATGGCATAATCTATATCTATGTGTCATGAAACCATCTCGTCAACTATAAGTATATCATCTCATCCTTCCCGAGAGGTCCAACAGTCCCCACAATCGACGCTTCGTGCCCGCAAAAAGTCTCATCTTATCCCTATGAGAGGTTCAACATCCTGCACAATGTAGCTCCATGCCCGCAAAAGATCTTATCTTGTCACCATCAAATACAAGTACATCACCTCGCTCCAATGTGAACCACCATTCATGCGCTAATGCACATGCATGATGTATACTTATATCAATATACTATTTCATATAGTCCTTAAATTTTAATATATTTCTCAATTATATGTTTCTGTATTAAAGTTCATAGACTATATGATGTTCTTATTACATTTTTGCATTTTTATGACATCATATTTTTATTTGGATATTATATATGTGTGTGTAACCAAAATAGTTCTATGTCACGTGTTGCGTTCACAGTGTTATATGCCACATGTCGCATTCACAATATCCTATGCCACGTATCGCGCTCATAATGTTTTATGCCACATGCCGCATCCATAATTTGTTAAAAAATAAAATAACTTATTTTAATTAATGAAATTATTAAATGACTATTGGTAAAAAAAATTTAGTTATGAATATGGATAAATTGTTATCTTGTCTTTTCTCCATCTCATACCACATGACAACTAATCTAATTTACAAAAAGTAAGAGCCATAAAGAAAATAACAAAATAAAAACTATTTATAAATAGTTCTAATTCAAGTAACTTAAGAATCACATCACATCTAATTAAAGTAATTGATTATTATTTATAAAAAGTAAGAGTCCTAAATAAAATAAGAATTATCTATAAAGAGTCCTAATTAAAGTAACTTAAGAAAAATAAAATTTTATTATCTTTGGAATTAGTTATCCACCAAAACAATACTAAAAAGGGTAAGAAAAAATATTATTTAAAGAAAATCCTAACTTAAGTAAATTAAGAAAAAAACTAATTTAATATAAGTATTGGAGTTACTTTCTCATGGAAACCTAAAATAATTATAAACAAATATGTTTATATATGTGTGCGTAACAATGAGTATACAACACCTCAAATATGTTGTAATTTATAGCACACCTCTAATGGTCCACTTATTTTCTTTTCCTTTGTCTTTTTTCCTTCCAATTTTCTTTCTTTGTCGGTTTGATTTCCTCTTCGTCGCCAATGGAAAAGGGAAAATGTTCATCTTCCCTCCTCCCAATTCGGTCATTTCTTACGTTCCCTTATCTTTCACATATGTTAATTCTATTAACCTCTACAAAGCTTGAACACATATGTGGAATATGATAAAAATTGACTCAAGAATATTAAATTGCTAGGAAATGTCTTTTAGATTTCTGGAGGAAAGAATATATACAAGTAAGACCTTCTTTTTTTTTTAGTTTTGCATTACTTTTCACAATAATGTTTGTTTAGGGTTCAATAAACATATTTCCTACTTAAGTTAGTAACATTATGTTATCTAACTTTTTAACCATCGAATGCTAAATTTATGGTGGATGTGAAAAAATTAAGAGAGAGAAAATTTGATATCCATTGTAAATTTAATATCCAATGAAGAAAGTTAGATAACATGGTATAACTTAAGTAAGAAACATCTTCATTTTTTACATATATATATTTATATATATATATATATATATATATATATAAGCAATAAATTCTTATACCACATGTCACATCATAAAAAATTTCAAAATACTTATTTTAAGAGGTAATTAATTAATTAAAATAATTTCAACTTAAAAAATAAGAAAACTGGGCACAATAACTAATAAAAAATTAATCTAAATAATTATATTTGTAATGTGTTAGATATTTTAAAATAACTATAACGCAGGATTTCTAAATCTAAATTTAAATTTATTATTAGTTTGAGAATTATTGATCCCCGAGTAAAATAAAAAGTAACAAATTAATAATCACTTAAAAAGAGCCTCAAGTAAATTATTAAAAAGATTAAAATTTTAATTTATTTATATTTTCAGAATATTTGCACTATGAAAATTAAAAAAAAGTTAAGAAATTATTTATTATTTTTAAGAGTCCTAACTACACTAAGTTAAGAAATTCAAAATTATAATCATAAACGAAAAATTGTTTTTAAAAAAAATAAGAATTCTTTAAAAGGAGTATCAAGTAAATTACTAAAAATATTAAAATTTAATTTATTAATATTTTCGTAATGTTTTCTTCATAAGCAACTAAAAAGGTAAGAAACTGATTGTTGTTTTTAAGAATCCTAACTAAAATAAATTAAGAAAATTCGAAATTTTATCTTAAACTAATAATAGTTTAAAAGAAGCCTAACTCAAATAAATTGCTAATAAATGAAAACATTAAATTCTTAATATTTTTACAGTATTTTCTCCATGGAGAAATAAAAAATTAAGAAAATAATTGTTATTTTTTAAAGAGTCCTAACTTAAGTAAATTAGTAAAATACTAAAATTATAATTCAAAATAAAAAGTACATTAACAATTAAGAAATAAATTAACCAACCACAAATATAATAATTATTTTAAAATAAAACTTAAGAAAATTTTAAATTTAAATTTGTAATTATCTTTGAAATTATGTTTTATCAGATAAGAATATTATTTATTTTAAATGAGTACAAACTGAAATAAAATATAAAATTATATTTTATTATATTTTTAGTTTTCTTTGAAGATAATGGTGTATTTATAAATGTCTAATTTATATAATTATTTGATGCAAATAAGTTAACGCTTTTAACATAGAATTACATTAAATATCTATTTAAGTTATATTTTATTATTGTATAACGTTTGAGTTAAAATTATCATCAACTTATTCTTACATAATTAAGTAATTTATACTTTTAAGTGAGAAAAAATAATAATAAATTATATTCATTACTGAATATTTTGCTGCAACATGTTTATTTATACTTTAATAAGACATTTTTATCTTTTTTTTATATAAATTATTTTAATTATCATTGTAGTTTATAAAAGTTTGCATTGAGTTTAAGTTATTAAATACATGAGAGATTGAATTGGCTTACAAAATAACAAATCAAATTTTCATTTTTTTCGTGTATTTTTTTATTTTCATATTAAATTTTACTGTTAAATTTTGAATAATTTAATTACAATAGTTATATTTGTTAATTTTTGTTCTATCCAATATTTTTTTATTCTCAATTTTTTTATAGAATTATCAAATTGTGATTAAGACGATTCAAGTTAACTATTTATTTTTATTTTACAAAATAAATACTTTATATAAAAATAATTTTTTGATAATTGAGTTGAGATAATCTATATATTTAGATTATAATCTTTTAAATATCCATGCATCACACGGGTTAATAAACTAATTTTATATAAATAATATGATGTTAAAATTTGGTCTTCTTGTTATTTGTTTTAAATTAGTTTATTTTGCTTCTACATATTCTACCCATATTTTTATGTGCAATATAATTTATTGAATTTACGTTCAAGTTTGGTATCAATTTTCCATTTGAGCACATAATTTATATTTCATTCATATATTTTAGACTTAAAAATAATATATCTTTTATAAAAATATTTATTTTTTAATAATACAATGTATTTGGCGAACCAAAATGAATTTTTTGCTTAATTGAATTCGTTAACCAACAAGTTTGGCTCGAATAATATATAATATTTTTATTAGTTTCATTTGAATAATTAATTGATTGGATAGTTGAATTGATTATCCGAACCGATACATACACGTTTGGGCTTTTTGTCTTTTAGGTCCTTATATAACTTCTTTCTTACGGCCCATATTTTCCTCGAGTTCATTTCAAAGCTGAAAGTTTGCGTTTTAATATTTTTTTCTCCTGAATTTAAATTTCTAAACATTGAAAGAATTCCAATTAATCTAGTTGAAGAGATTGTGCAGTAAGATACAATATTTTCTTCGTTAAGAACGTTTTGGAGTAAAAAAAATCAACATGTAATATTTTACAATTTTTTTCATTAAAATATTGATTACTGATTCTATTATATGATTATAGGAAAGAGTACACATGTATTTTCTAATTAAAAGCTGCATTATTTTCCATTTGAAAATAGTACCATTAAACATGTTTCTTTTGTAATACACTAAAAAAAATGAAATGCATTTTTCCAAGAACTTCATCTCAAACAAAAGCAGCAGTTTACTTCTCATAAATTTGTTAGCCCCTAAACCAAATAAAGTATTCATGAAAATGATATTCTAAAATACCTTTGGTTCTTTCAAATTTTCAGGTCCAAAGGTTGTTATTGGTTCTTTCAGTTCATAATTATTCACACAAAAACTTTTATCAATGAAATCAAATTTGATACACAAGGGCCATTGATATCATGAGCCAAAATTGCACAAGAGTACCAAATGCAAAGCAAATTCCTATAGAACTAATCATAGCGTAAATGGGCTGCATTAAAAAAGCAACATATATTCTACAATTTAGAATGCAAAAATACATAATACATGTCCCTTCTGTAAAGAGAAACGTATCTTTTAGCCTACATGCAAGGACCACACATTATTCCACCGCCATCCTTGGGAGCGGCCGTGTCATATCTTTAGCCAAGTCCAAAACTCAATTCTCCTTCATATAGCCTTTCGATTGCACCAACAGAAGCATGCTCGTCTGTTCATCAGGAACACCTCAGTGCAACAGGTCTCATGCATGTGTAGGGTCTGAAGATGCAGAAGTAGGTGAAGGATGATTGCTTCTGCTGCATGTAGTTTTTTTCTCACTTTGATCAAACAGTATCTTAGTTGCGGAATGGAGATTCTGATTCAAAAGGCAGTTCGATAGGTGTTGCATTTCCATAAAATTCTTCCAGATTGTAGAAAGCTCGTTGTTGGGGAAGAAATATATGGACAACAACATCGCCTGCAGATATGTAAGCTCAATTTTAGGTTGAAAATTATGGATGTTGCTGTGAGATTGGTGGCATCAAGAAGCACATGTTAAGCTCCTTTAATAATAAGATATAATGATATTATCACAAGAAGTTTAATGTCTAAGAACTTACCAAAGTCCAGTAGGGTCCATGAATTCGGCTTGTTATCACCAGATGCAACTTTATTGAACTGCTTCTCAGCTGTGTCTCTTATTCTCGACCTATAATTTTATGAAGTAAAAGAATCATGAAGTACATCATGGAGATGTGATATAAAGGATTTTTGAAAATTATAGAAATTTCTTCTGCAGTTCTTAAAATGTGCATTTCCATCTCATATGCTGATTAAACTACTATCTGACAGATGATTCATATGTAGATTATCAAAAGTATTCTGTCAAAATGAGGACTAATAATTCATGAAGTAAGCACAAGGTTTTTTACATGACATTTAGCAGGATTGAGGATTCAAACTTAAATAATCAGAGGTAAGAGCCATCCCTTTTGCTTTTGGGTGGTGAGAGCTGCCTCATTTTGTTCACCTTCTAACGAACTCTCATTTTCCACCTAATCTTCAATTAGGGTTTTCGTTAGAGGGTTCAATTATGGTTTCAACATAAAAAAATGCAGTGAGTATCCTTATTCACAAGGGTTAAACTTTACAACTTTTTCATCAGTATACCGAGAGAACAAGGACATGCTGATAAATGATAGAGGCCCAATCTAATGATATGGTCCAACTGATATACTATATATATTGCATCCAACCATGTGAACAGAGTGATGGAAAAGCTTTTAGGGGCACATCAACAATAAGGAAGTACCCAATAGCATCAATCTGTGGGCGAGAAAAAGCTGTGACAATGATGAAAAAGCGAGTCCAATAGACCAAAGGCTTCACGAAGAGCACGCGGATGTCACCAGCCTTGACATCATTTGCAACCTTGGCCAATGCCACAGCAACTACAAGAAAGGTACACTAAAATCAAACCATCAGTAAAAGCTTCTAAATTCAACAATGGAAATTTCTCAAACAATAAGGTGACAATGGTCAGAAACTGAATACTCAGAAGTACAAGAAGAGAGTTACTAGAGTGCTATTGATATATGAAAATACAAGTAATCTAGTCATCTTCCTAAACAAATGTTTACATGTATCAGTTTTGTACTTTCTTATCGACATTGTTAGGTGTCAAAGTCTTGATATTATATAACTCCTTCATTCTTGCATTAATCTAGTCGATTTGACTTGTAGGTAAAATGGAACCTTCTGTACTTAACCTGTCAATTACACTTCACAAATGACTCGATATTAATTTTCCAAAAGTTGTTATCTTCCAACATTTCTTCATCCTACAATTGACCAGTTTTATCTACAAGTCATTCAAAATAATCAGTGAACTGAAATCTTAACTAACATGCTAAGACACAGCCCGTTGTCTTACTTTCTAGTCTCCTCAGTTTGTTTGCAGTTAACCAGTTTACAAATGCCACATCAAATGAAGCATAAAAAAATGTTCTTTTATGCCTTGACATGTGCATGCCATATCTCTATCAGCATCCTTAGCAACTGTGAGCTGACCAATTAACATAGTAGTGCTAGAGTTCTTTAGAGCCATATAATGCAAACTTTATTATTGATTCTGGTATTTTGTTATATGCCAAATTGTTATGACACTGAAAAATGGGATTCTTAGGGGTTATTCTGGTATTTCAATAGTTTTACTTTATTTTATGTTCCAAGAAATCGCAAATGTTTATTTTTTTTTTCTTTATCAACATAATTCAGAAAATTCTGCACCTTCACTTTGTTTTAGGCAAAATGGATCAATTTTCAGGTAAATCCATGGAAAACTTGGATTAAAGAACAACTAGGGAGAAAGTTAGATTACAGGACAAGCTTTCTGAATCGTCGTCTGCCTCAGCACTGGGGGGCTTCCGATTGCCGCTGCTGTACACCACCTTGCCGTACTTCTTAAAGAGATCGTCAAACATGTCATCTGCATCACGCCCGTTGGCGTCCTGCGAACAAATCAACCAGCACATTCTCACATAAGCGAAGCAGAACTACCAATCTCGGAGGCAAGAAGCTCATCCTCTTCCAGAATGAGAAAACACTCATGCAACAGCACAAACGAAGCAGGGAACCGAGCGGGAAGCAGCAGAATACAAAAGGAGCTCTACAGCAGTTGTAATGATTGAAGGAAATTGGAGGAGAAGAGTACAAGAAGGAGACGTACGCTACTCCGCGCATGGTCCGGCCGTCCCCTGGAGGAGGCGCAGACGCGGAACCGGTGGCATATGCGTTCAGATGCCAACCGGCGAGGGGGAGGAGGAGGAGACCACCTCAAACGCGCTGCTCCGAGGGCGGAAACGCCATGGACGCAATGCATCTGAGCTGCTCCGACGGCAGATATGGACTGCATGTTGCGGGCGTGGTGGTGGAGGAGGAGGAGGAGGTGGTGGTGGTGGTGGTGCCGCGCCGGTGATGGTAGAGGATAAAGTTAGGAAACAAAAATATATCTTTTTTTTTTAACAAAATAAAAGTTCACTAAATTACCGAAATGCCCTAAGAACCAATGCGGCCTATAAAAGCCCTCTATCGAGGTATCAGAAACCCTAATAGACCGCCGCTTCTTCGCTTCGCCGCTTTCTCCAAATTCTTGTAGGAGCGAAAAAGAGATCAGAACATGGTTCGTCGCCGGTGCGCTTTCCCTTTCGCTTTTTGCCTGAGGTTTCTTCTGCTAAATCTTGTGTTGCGTTAGGCGGACGTTTCCGATGCTGTCGACGTTGGCGGCGGACAGCCGAAGAAGAGGACGTTCAGGAAGTTTGCGTACCGCGGCGTCGACCTCGACCAACTCCTGGACATGGGACTCGAGGAGATCGTCAAGCTCTTTCCGGCACGTGCTCGCAGAAGGTTTGCCCCTCTTGTGCTTCTTCTCCCTGATCTTTGTGGTGTGAAAATAAAAAAAAAAATAGATTTTGCGATGTTTCCTCTACATAAGGCTCGTCCCTGTTGCAGGTTTCAGAGGGGCCTGAAGAGGAAGCCGATGGCTCTCATCAAGAAGCTGCGCAAGGCGGTATGCTTCATTTCTTCTTCCGTGACTGCCATAAAGTAGACATCTGTAAATTTTATAATGATTCCTCTATTGCGTGGTGTTCAGGATATGGTGATTAGATCTATTTGAATGCAATGCAATATGTGTAAGAATGAAATCTTTCTGCTTTTGTTTCAATGGTCATATAAGTAAGTCTATGAGGCTTTAGTTTATGGTGTTAATTATGTCTGCTGGATGCTGCCTTTTCATAAAAAAAGAGGTTTTTCCATGTTCGGTAAGATGGACTTGTTTAACTACTGCTGATGGGTGATTTGAATCATCCTGTGTCATATGTTTGAATCATCAGCTAGTAGACTCTTGAGTTTATTGGTATTGATTATATGATATCCAAATATCTCTTAAAGTCTCTGCTAATATGTTTGCAGTTTAGAGTTGCTTATGAAGAACTACTTGATATGGACCTTATTCTGTGATACCTGGAATCAATGTTTACTGCTGTAACATTTTCATTTGTCAAGATGCTTCTCTGGTTCTTAGATGTTGGTGTGCACTGTGCAGAAGCGTGATGCTCCCCCTGGTGAAAAGCCTGAACCTGTGAAGACACATCTCAGGAACATGATCATAGTTCCTGAAATGATAGGAAGCATTATTGGTGTTTATAATGGCAAAACATTCAACCAGGTTGAAATCAAGGTAAACTTTCTTTTTACTGATTTATTCAAAAATTTAATAGGACAGGCATTACCAATTTACAGAATATACTGTTCATTATCCCTCCAGTCAGGACCACGCAGCAACATGCAAAAGTTCAAGAATTTCTTGCATATTTTTCTATTTCTTTCTTTCACTTAAGATTTTGGTATCTATATCCTTTTCTCTGTTTATTGGTTTTAAGGCAAATATGAAATTGTGTTATATATCCTAATAGTGACAGTTCCATGTGTCATATACCTCAAATATTATTGTTCATAGGTCCATTTTTTGCATATATAAAATGTCATTGCTCTTGTTATGGTACACTTAGAATTGACAATAAATTTGATGTGAAACATGACTTTTATGTCTTCTAGGTGTGATGTTCGTCATTTAGGACAATAATATAGAGTTGCTGACTATTTTTTTTGTTCTTATGGTTTTTTCACAGCCTGAGATGATTGGCCATTACTTGGCAGAGTTCTCCATCTCTTACAAGCCTGTAAAGCATGGAAGGCCTGGTATTGGTGCTACACATTCATCCCGGTTTATTCCTTTGAAGTAAATGCAGTTTTCTCCTAATCTTAAAAAAATGCAGTCTTCTCCTGCAGAAGATGCAATGGAATCCAACATTTTTGTTTACCTAGCTTGTCTTGTTGGTTGATCTAGTGTTTTATTTGTACGAATGATGAATTAGAGACATTTGCTTTGGATATGGATCCTTGGATGCATGGATATTTCACTTTATGTTTTTTTGTGTTAACTGAATTCTGTTTCATTTGGTGAACAATTTCTTGTGCACGAATCCTTGTCCCTCAGCATGCATGGCTTTGTAAAATTTGATAATCATGCCCCTCATGAATAATATATGCCTGATGGCCACGTATGTACTTATTTACTTTTATTATATGCATGACGATTCTAATAGTGATTTCAAACCTTCTAAGAATATGTCTCTACAATGAAGGAGATTCATATTAGGGTTATTTTCATAAATTATAAAATTAGACAGATGTAAGTCTAAATTTTTTATGGATTTTATTTTTTTAAAATTTTTATTTATTAAATAATTATTTTGCTCTTATGAATAAAAAAATATTCTCTGTCTTCTCCCGGACGAACTGAGAGAGACGACAAGAAGGGGAGAATAGGAAGTTTTAAATTTTTTATTCAGAAAGATAAAATAATTAATTAATAACTTAAAATAATTTAAGAACATAAAAAATAATTTTAAACTGTTTAATTGAAAAATAATTTAAACTTATAATTATTTGATTTTATAATTTAAAATTTTTTGATAGTTTGAAATAGATTTATAAAAAAAATCTTTCATATTATTACAACTTGGAAATGTGGCAAGGCGTTTTCCCAGCTACGATCACTGTTATTATAGTTGTCAATATTTTTTTTCGGTGGATACGTGTTTTAATATTATTTTTATTGTAACCTTAGATTATAAACGCTATAGTTGTTGTTTTGACCCAAAGTACCAAACACCATAATATATTATTCTGTTATTTTTAAATAATTTTAATCATGGAATCGGACAAAATAATTTCATTTGTTAATACCTTTAACTTTTCTTTAATTAACTTTATTTAGTTACATACTCCCCTCGGTCGAGCCAGCCAAAATCAGTCGAGTTCAGGTCCAATATCAGTCGTCACTGTCCGGATTCATATGCATACGGAACCCCAGTCCCTGTGTGATTGCTTTGGTTTGACAAGATTAAGACATCAGCACATAACAAGTTTGATTCTTTCGAACATCCAATTCATTAGAAAGAGTTGATTACAATAGACCTATCTAATTGTGCTGAAAACAATTGTAACACTCAAAAAATGTAATCTTGGCATAAGTACAAATCGACATGCTTCACATGCTCGGTGCGATCTCGAGACGCTTTAATTTGACCATGATCAATATATATACAAAGAAATAAGAACACGACCAAACGGAAATAGATTAACATACGACAAAATCATAGGAGACGCATAAGATAATGACACAAATACAAATTAGTGAAAAACATTGAACTTGATTAAAAGCTCACATATATGAGGACTTAACTTTAAATATATATAAATTTGTTTATAAATGTCATTTAACATAAAAGAGATATAAAGTTTACAACTTTTGCTCGATTCATGGTATGAAGTCGTTGAGCGAGAGTATATATTTGTATGTCAGTCCCTATATTGATGAATTAAAAATATTATGGAAGGATGAAATATTTTCGACATACGATAAATTAAAGAAGCAAAATTTTGTAACGAGAGTGATACTATTGTGGATGATTAATGACTTTCCTATATATGGAATGTTAAGCTGATGAAGCATTAAAGGAAAAATTGCATTTGCTCAATTTGTGAGAAAAATATACAATCATTTCATTTCAAATATGATAGAAAAATGTGATGGTTTGTCATCGAATATTTTTGTCGATTGAGCACTTCATGCAATATGGTCAAAATTCATTTTGTAAGGTAACTGTGGAAAAAAATATTACCAATTAGAATAGTAGTCCTGAAGGATTATCGCAAATTAATATGATTGGTCCTTTAAGTTTTGAGCTAAAAATACCAAGTCGACTACCAAGATTTGGAATTGATCATAATTGAGAAAAAAAAATATTTTGAGATTTTTCATATTAGTCTTCAAATCTAGTATGGTATAATCTTGATGTTATGCATGTAGAAAAGAATGTATTTAACAACATATTCAATATTATCATGGACACAAAAGACAAAACAAAAGAAAACATGAACTCTAGAAAGAACTTGAAGTTTATATGCAAACATTCGAAACTTGAGTTGGTTCATCAAAATGGAACATACATAAAATCAAAAAGCTACTTACGCATTAAGTAGTGAACAATTAATCTCATGTTTGAGTGGATAAATCAATTGAGATTTCTGAACGTATATGTGTCTAATATATTCCGTTGCGTCAATATGAAGAGGGTATGATATTCGGGATGAAATATATGACTATCGTATTTATGCAAAGCTTAATTTCAATTATCTTTTGATACTTTTTTTTTAAACCTATATTGGGAACACTCACTAAATTTAGTATATCTTTTAAAGAATTCAGCATACAACTAAAGACGTTATGATGCTTTTAAAATCATCTATTGCAACTACCTTATGCAAAGCGGAAAATATATTTTTGCCATCATTCTTTGGTGTCATGGAGCAATTGGTTGTTCACCTCACCTATGAGGCAAAGGTTGTAGGCTCAGTACAATTTAAATGGATGTATCCAGTGCATGTTATATCTAAAAAGGAAAGTAAAAAATTAAAGCAAAATTTTGAATGATCTATATGTGAAGCATAGTTTTACGAGAATTTTTTTTGTTTCACATCGTTGTATTTTGAACTTGAAATTCAAACAAGTCAAATTCAGGTCCCAAGAAATAATGACGGAGGCCAATAAAGATGCTTTATCTATTTTAAGTTTTCAGCACATATGATTAGGAGAACACATAAATTTATGTTAAATGGCGATAATTTATTCATTGGAGAAAATTATGTATTCGTCGACACTTTCAAAGTAAAGCATTATCTAAAGTAAGAATATTAATTAGAGATTGGTTTGTATTACATTAAAAGTATCACAATTCTTATTTTTCATTATTCTTTTATAGCGAATTCAAAATCTTCCAAAGATAATTGAAATATAATATAACAGATGATCAATTTTTGCAAATCCTAAATGAACAATTTTCGAGTTGTCTTAAATAGTAAGTGCATATATGAAAAAATGACCAATAGAGACATTAGAAATTTGAGTTATGGGTAGAAAATATGTGTTAACTTATAATTGTATCATCGTCAATGGATATAGATTTCGCATTGAAGAAGATGAAAGAAACAAATCTATGATAAATAGTGACATTTGTGTTTAAAATTGTTTATACAACAAAAATGAGTTGGATTATTAAGTTATCATATCTTGGAGATATGAATGTTTCAATATTGTGTTGTTATTGATTCGATCCACAAATTGTGTTAAGATTAATGACAATTATAGTTTGATCGATGTGAAACATATATCAAGGCTTTATTTCAATGAATCATTCGTACTAACTGAGCAAGCACAACAAGTTTACTACATGAAAACATTCTTTAGCTAAAAAGAGTATTGACGAATGGTGGGCAACGTACAAAGTAAAGAATAAATTATTCATTGAGGAAAAAATGAAAGTTGGCTACTAAATTTGATGAAGTGCCATGTCTTATTATCAAGTTGATCAAACTATGAGAGTAATAAATTTAGATCACGATGATGAAATAGCAATATTTTTTAACAGAAATGGCCTTGTGGAAAAGTTAATATTAACGAGATATGTCACCATTTAGAGAAATGGACCTATGGAAAAGTTAATATTAACAAGATATGTCATCCTTTAGAAGTTGAAGATGATAAATTCATAAATGACAATGATATAGATTAATGATGTTTATGAAGAAATATATGAGTCACTTTCAAGTTGTTGAATATACATGTTATCCCCTAACAAATGATTTATATTTTTACTATAAAGACTTAAAAACTAATTTTACATGATATGAATAATATTTTCTATGTGTTTTTTCATGTTATAACTCATCGCGGTCATGGGAGAGCTCGTGGAGTAGCATGGCGTGGCACACCATCTAAGGGGGATGAGCTGATGATTGGTCTTGAAACTCAGACAAGTAATATTTCATAACTGCATATAGTGATGTTATTGTTATTTGTTAACTAAAATGTATATATTGTTGCTAACATTTATTTGAGACAATCTTCGCATTGATTCTTCATCATCCAATGAAATTCTTACAATATCATACCATCTACCGGAGTTATGGTGGATGACAAAAAAAATCTGAGAGTTGATAATTGATTTATTAAAATACATTTTTAATGAATGAATATAAAATGTCATGCATTAATCATTTTAAGTATGCTTTCACCCCGGAACATATTCATCGTGACATTGGAAAGTTTATTTTGTTGAGACTTTCAGTAGACCGTCTTCGTTGGAAGGACATTCCATAACCCTTATCAGGATGACATGTACAATGCATTTGATGCAACACTATTGTATCTTTATTTTTATTTGGTTTCCAAATTACTATCAAACATTTTTTAGGTCAAATATAAATGGGAGGAAGGCTTTCCATATGCTATAATAAGGAATGTATTTAATATTGCAACTTTTACTCGACTCAAAGAAGTATTATTCAATTATCGTCGAGATGCAAGCCTTGCCACCGACGACAATATTCTTGAAGTGAAGGACAAGTCTACTCCACATATTTGAAAAAACATGTCTACTTTTTGCAAAACTTGGTATATAATTTTTAAATTAGATATTTATTTTTCCAATACTTATCATTTTGCATATAGGACATCATCCGAATATAAAGAGAAGTCAACAATCGACAAAAATAATAGATTGTATAAGTAGAATGTGGCAGGCCATTGCGAATGGTCCATTGGGTTCATAAAGCATAAAAAAATGATATTTTTTAAATTTTCATAATTTTTATTGTTACCATAAAATAGTTTAATAAATTGTCTAACATGTGTTTGATCTAAGCGTTGTCGAGAGGTGACAAGATTGACTTTCGAAAGGTGTACCAAGAATTTTTCACGAATAAGAAGACTAACAAATTCATCTCAAAATAAGCAAAAAATAATATGGTATATTTTTGTAACACTCATTTCAATATTTCTCAAATTTTTGGTACGGAGATAATTATTTTCACTGGTAGGAGTCATATGATTTGCTGATGGCGTAGAAGTACGGGGATAACGTTAATGAATACCTCGAAGTCGATGAGGAGGTACGGAAAGAAGTTGCAAACCTCATTAAGGAGAGATGATTTGATGGCTTTATGTAGATTGAGTTTGTTATCGAGTACTTCTTCTATCATTGATCTTTCGTGCAATTCGATCACCACAACGACTCCTACAATTGTGAGTGAGTCGAGGGAGCTTGTGGAAGAGGTCCTGGATGATAGGATTATGCCACCATTGTTGGAGGACATGCGTTTGACTCCTTGCACTCCTCGATTTGATGATTAGATTATTAATATTAAAATTAAATTATTGTATTATAAATTCGAAATACTTTGAAACTTGTATTGTGATGCAATTACTTCTTTCGACTTTCAAAATTTATTATTTATTGTGTTGTTCATGGATATGATGATAATATGTATTGTATGTAAAGTTTTATGTAAAAAATTAATTTTCTTTTTTCTAATTCAAAATTAGCAACAAATTAACGATGATTTAAAAAAAAATAGTTCGATAATTTGCTATGGAGTAGCAACGAGTTTATTTGATAATTAGTGACAAGTTAGCAACTAACTGTTGACGAATTAGCGACGAATTTAACAACAGATTAGTGATGATCTATTTACATATCAATGACAATGTGTAGTCATTTAAAAAATTACAAAAATAATGACATTTTACCGATAGATTTACGTTGATCAAGTGTCGTTAGTGTAATACCCGTAACCTATTATAAAAAAAACAGAAAGAAAGAAAGAAAGATCTAATTAAATGAATAATATTTTAATAGTTGGACTCCTAAGAGAAATATGATTGGATTAGATTAATTAAAAGATTAAAGATAGAGTTAGAGATAAGAGAGGAGTTTGGGTGGGATTAGGATTATGGAGAACCTATATAAACACCTATAGAGAGAAGAAAGCCCTCATTGTTTCTCCCCTCAAGATTGAAGCCACCGTAGAGAATNACCAAGTCCGATTGTACTTGATGAATTATCATTGAAGCTTTAGTCCAACTAGGTCTTGGATTCCACATGATCATGTCCTTCAATTGTTTCCACTTGTGCACCCTCATGCTGGCAAGTTCTCCTTCCCACTTCCTGCTTAGTGCATCCGCGATTGTGTTGGCCTTCCCTGGATGGTATCCAATTGTGATATCATAGTCTGCGAGACACTCAATCCATCTTCGTTGTCTCATGTTGAGGTCTTTTTGCGTGAAGATATACTTCAGGCTCTTGTGATATGTGTAGACCTCAAAGTTCTCATCATATAAGTAGTGCCTCCAGATCTTCAGGGCGAAAACCACTGCTGCCAACTCCAGGTCGTGCTTTGGGTAGTTGACTTCATGCTTCTTGAGTTGCCTAGAAACATATGCAACGACCTTACCATGTTGCATGAGTACACTGCCAAGACCTATGTTACAAGCGTCGTTGTACACCACATATCCACCACTCCCAGATGGGATGGTGAGTACTGGTGCAGTCATCGGTCGGGTCTTCAGTTCCTGAAAGCTCTGCTCACACTTTTGGGACCAGACAAACTTAACTCCCTTCGTGGTTAAGTTTGTCAGCGGCGATGCGATCTTGGAGAAGTCTTTTATGAACCGCCTATAGTATCCACCCAGTCCCAAGAAGCTGCGAACCTCCTCGACATTCCTTGGCAGTGACAATTTGAGACAACTTCAACTTTTGTCGGGTCCACTGTGATCCCTTGCTTTGACACAATATGCCAGAGTAACATAATCTGGTCTAACCAGAACCCGCATTTAGATAACTTTGCATACAGCTGGTGTTGTCGTAAAGTTTCTAATACGATCCTCAGATGCTCTTTGTGTTCCTCTGGGCTCGATGAATAGATCAAGATGTCATCTACAAAGGCAATGACAAATTGATCCAAGTAGGGTGTCTGACGCCGTCCCGTCACGGGCCATGATAGGGAATCATGGGCCATGAAGTGCCCAGTCACTGGCCGTGAGAGACTTCATGGGCCGTGATCGGGAAGCATGTGTCGAAGATGCGCCCGTGATGGGTGTCGCAGATCGTATATGGATTTATGACCGTGAACCTAAAGTCACGGGCCGTGATGGTCGCCTCACAGCCGTGAAGATGCTTCGTCGGGGAATGTCATGCCTACGGACGCTACTGCGAACAATGGAGCGTCGATGCCGAGTTTTCATGGACACCTTACGGGCCGTTATGAAATATTACGGGCCCTGAAGGAACGGGACGAAGCGACAACCGTGATGAAGATTTTGGGTCGTGATGGTCGACGCCCGTGGTTGCACTGAAGGATCGTGACGCTCGACGCTGTGAACTTACGGGCCGTGACGCTATGTTACGGGCCGTGAAGGACGAACGAAGCACGCAATGGTGGTAAAGTCGCGCCGCTAACTCGGTTGTCACTAAGAGAACATCACGGGCCATGATGTTTAATAACAGGCCATGACGAAAGATGGCATGGATGGTATGAATGTCGTAACGGTTGTGATATGTTCATCACGGGCCGTGAAGCCTATTGTCACGGCCGTGACATGTGTTTCACGGGCCGTTACGAAATGAACAAGCTGATTATTTTGTCAAGCCATGGATGAAAGATTTAAAATGTTTTAAGTATTGAAAATATGTTTTATCCTGTCTTATGAATATTGAGGATTAATTATGCGGACAAGATAAAGGGTCACCATGCTGCAGCTAAATTAAATGAGGTTGCCATATATCGTTAAGTTTTGGGAACACAATGATGTTTAAGATAGGACGGGTAGGACAGCTACCACCCAGTTCCTGTTGCTTGGCTTCTCCCGCCCCTGCAACGAAAAGATTTCTCGAGCATCCTATGTTGGTCATGGCTTGTGCACCCCCATTGACCT
>LTAE01005846.1:4858-27198 GCA_001647135.1 Pontederia paniculata | reverse complement strand
ATTTATTTTTTGTCACTTTTATGCTTTAAAAATATTTTTTAAGTAATATATTATCAATATAACATTTATTTCTTTTAAAAGGAAGTGTGAAAAAGAAAAGAAAAGAAAATTAAACTAATATAGTAGGATCGGTAGGATCTTACGATCTTACCGATCTTACGATCTTGATCTTACGATCCTACCGATCCTACGAATTCGATCTTATATTTAAGATCGAGATCGGTTATCCATGGTAGGATCGTAAGATCGTGCGATCTTACGATCAAGATCACGATCTTGACAACCTTGCTCTCGACAACTACTTCGAAAATAACATCCATCATTAATGCCACATATCTTATTTTTCGGTTACAAGTTACATGCATCATAATGAAAATCATGAAAAGTAAAATCTAGGTTTAAAAAAATTGATCCTCCAATTCCATCCATTCTTTATTTTATTTTTTACTATGTGAACCAATCTCATTACTTTATAAGATTATCTAGCTTTTGACTTCCATCTTCTAATCTTATATCTCCCTATCATTTAATGCGAAGTAACCTCCATCATTAATTCTTTATTCAAATATCAACTCGTAATTAATAGTACTATTATAAGTTATGTTACCTATACGTTTTTGTTTTTTATGTTTTTTTTTTCGTTCAATTCAATTTATACAGCCGTCAATTCAGTTTCATGTAATTGCATCATGAAGACATTAAAATCTAGAACATGATAATTAACGACATCTCATTTAATTTTATATTATATGTATAATTTTTATAATTTAATTTTATATTATAGTTCCAAGATCGCCGTCCGCCATGGTTTAAAACGCAGCCTCTCTGACGTTGGATTCGCAGCTACATGTCGTCGCGCCATTAAAATTACGAGAACCCAAAAAAAAAACGAGAAGAAATCTGCGAGCCATGTCGTCCTTGAGGCCTCTAGTGGCGAGAGGAGGAGCGGGCCGGCTGAATCCTCGCATCTTCTCCGGTCGGAAGGCGGGGGCGCCGGCGTCTCCCTACGCCGCGGCGTTCGCGGCGCTGCTGGCGCTCTCCTTGGTGCTGTTGCTTCTCCTCGCCTTCGGCATCTTCTCCCTCCCCGTCGACTCCGACGCCCCCCACAAGGCCGCCGCTGGCGGCCGCGGTCCCGACCGATCCTTGTCGGAGACGTGAGCTTAGGGATTCGGTTATTGTTGGTTTATGCGTTCGGAGCTGGATCCAGTCCTGAGGTTGGTTTGTTCTTTCTTGGTTTGATGCAGGAACGGACTGGGGCAGAGAGGGCCGCAGTGGACAGAGGTCGTCTCATGGGAGCCGAGGGTGTTTGTTTACCACAATTTCCTGGTCAGTGCTCTATTTCTCATGTTCTCCATTTGGTATGCTTCCGAGTGTGTGGATTTGAATTAGATTTCTGAGTATTCGTGGTAAATTAAGTCTATTTTGCATTCATTTTGTCCATGTGCTCAGATTGTTATGTTAATGGCTTGCCGTAGGCACCTTTTTGTTCCCTTACGCAACACAGATGACTGTGGGGTAGGGGAGTCATGGAGGTTGTAGTTGCAGAGAGCACGCTTCATATGTCAGCTATGGATTCAAAAGATGTATCATGAAAAAATTATTATTGGATTGAACATTTTCAAACCCGTGGAAGCATGGATGCTACGAGCCATCTTCAATTTCTAATAGATAAAATTCCACATGCCATTAGCATTTCATCCTGATGATCTTTTGGTAACTTGTTTGAACAGTTGATATCGATATTCAGTTTTACTATTGAGGATGGTCCTAAATTCAATAATCAGCATTTGTGCATAATAAACAGTTGCAACTTTGTTATTGACATTGTCCTTAAACATAGGATTTTTTTTTGCCTTAATGCACTAGCCATGCTATTATAGGATAATATTCTTTTTGCCATTGACCATTTTATGATTTTGGATTATTACATTGTGTCAGCATTTTGTTATTCGTAATATTCCAGATATAGAATTCTATGTTATCTCTCTTTTTTCTTTTGCATTTGTCTCTTCATCTTTATATTTGAACTGAAAGCCAATATTTGTATATGAAGAACTCATCTACTGAATAAAACCTTATTACCTGCAAACACCCATAAAAAGCTGATCCTAAATTTAAAACGGCATCTGGTTATAAGGCAATGTCAGCATGCCTTTTTAGCTTTACGTGAAGGATAGGTCTTCTTATGTTGAGATACAATCATGGTCAAATATGGATCCATTTAAACAAGGGAATGTTTTGATCATATATGGATTCATTTAAACAAGAGAATGTTTGCTGGCTTATCAAATTGACCTCTGGGGTTGATATTTTTTTGTGCACATCTCTGTTGGTCTATTTTTATGCATCTTTTTTCACTCATCTCATGACATTTGGTTTCTGTCAATGATTCTACCAATTTTGTTCTGCATAACACTTGCATATTACTTTATACATTATCTATGCACTGATTCCTGTGTTTCTTATGCCAGTCCAAGGAAGAATGTGGATACTTAATTAAGTTGGCCGAACCTCACATGAAAAAGTCAACAGTTATTGATAGCACCACTGGTAAAAGTAAAGATAGCAGGTTGGTATCATCCATCTTTTTGTTTTCTTAATCAAGAGTCAGTTTGTACCCTTGAACAGGAAATCATCATTAGTTGTTTGCACATATAAATATGCAGGTTGCGAACTAGCTCAGGCATGTTTTTCCGAAGAGGTCAAGATAAGGTTATCAAAGCTATTGAGAAAAGGATAGCAGACTACACTTTTATACCTGTAGGTGTGTAACAAGAAACACATCAAAAACATAATTTGACAAAAGAGTATCATCTTAGTAGTTTCGAAGTAGTTTATAGAGGATCAACATTCAAATCAGCTACACATAGTATATGATTCTGAATTTCCAAATGAGGTATCTGTTGTTTAGAGGTAATTAGTCATTAAGTTAGACAAATTTGTCCCATAGATGAACTAATCTATGTTTCTGACCTTCCAAATTGCTCCAAAAATAAAGCTTCCAAATTAGACCAAAATGCAGAAAATTTTTACTTATTTTTACCAGAATGCAGATTTTACTTGTTTCCATATTTTAGCGCGGATTAATGTCCAAGCTTCATAAATTTTCATGTCAAATCCACAGTGTATCAAATGCTATTTCGATTAAATTGTCAACCCATATTCCAAGGGATACTTTGGAGGGTATTGTGATGAAATTATATTAACACTAAAAATAATGCATGTGCAACAAGTTGCGTGTTTCTGGCCCATTAAATGTGTCATATGTATTACATCCGTGGCGCATGGAGTAATGTGGTACACTATTGGTCCACATGCACACTACAAAATATAGTTCGTTACACATATACTGCCTTCATTGACACATATGAATTAAGATAGTCATTATGGCATGTCTATTGGAAATTGTACTCTTTTTATCAGTTCTTTCTCAACAATGGCATAAACACGATGTAAATGCTTATGTTCAAGTTTATTATTATGCTTGTAGCATCATCATATGCTTATAATCAAAATGATCATATACCTAAAATTTTAATTGTCTTCATGCAATAAACTAATCTAATCTTTTTGTAGAACATGGCGAGGGTCTTCAAGTTCTCCATTATGAGGTTGGACAGACATATGCACCTCACTTTGATTATTTTAATGATGAATTCAATGTCAAGAATGGGGGACAGAGAATGGCTACCCTTCTGATGTATCTGTATATCTCATTTCCTTCCTATTTGTTTTTAGGTTGCGTCATGCTTCTTATTACTGGCCGACTTCAATATTTCTTTCTAATTATTAACTTTTGCAGTTCTGATGTGGAAGAAGGAGGTGAGACGATCTTTCCAAATGCCAATATCAACAGCAGTACTTTGCTATGGCATAATGAGCTCTCAGAATGTGGAAAAAAAGGTCTCGGTTTTAAGCCCAAGATGGGAGATGCTTTACTCTTTTGGAACATGAAACCTGATTCTACCGTAGATCCATTAAGTTTACATGGTTAGTTATTTATGTTTGGCTAATTTTAATGATATTCATCGCAACTTGACTTGTTAATTTAATTACGTAAAACATCTGGTGGTATAAAGTTGATGTGTTTTATTGACACAACTTTCTGAATGCTCCTTATTAACCAAGGCCTACTATGATTTTTGTGTGAGTCCTCAGTTTTAGGTTGTCAATGATGTGGTCATCTTACTGTTCATTTAAGGTCTCCTTGATTTATCTTCGCAGGTGGATGCCCTGTAATTAAGGGAAACAAGTGGTCATCCACGAAATGGATGCATGTTCATGAGTACAAAGTGCGATTTTCAAACTTCAGGTACTCTAAAATATGATTGATTAAGTTTCTATTGATGAATTGACATTCCTTAAGTCCGTTATATTCCCTAACTTCCACAATCCACATCATTGGTTCTGGAAATAGTAGTTGCCTAGAGACAGAACACAAAGTTGACAACCAAATACAAAAATCTTCATCTTCTCCTTTTGTTAGAGAAATCTTTTATCAATTCAATGTTTAGAATGAAGATAACTGTTCCAAGCATACAGACAGAACACAAAGTTGATAGCCGAAGTAGAAACATCTTCGTCTCCTTTAGAGTAATCTTTAATCAGTTCAATGTCTAGAATGAACATAGGATATTGCAGCAAAATGTTTCTTTTCCTCCCTATTTTCCGAACATTTTATTGCAGTTATAGTGCATTCTTCATGTAGTTTCTCTGCACATATATGCCTCTGCAGACATTGCTACTAAATTGATTTCTATAACAATGTCATGAAATGTATTTCCAGGTAAAAATCAAACAAACACGCAAGTTGCACTTCCACTCTGGATCCCCAGAATGGCTTCAAGCTTCTGCACAAAGTAACATTAAATTGTTTGCTAGCCTGGATGTGTGCGTTTCTTCATATAGGTTAAATAATAAGGTAAGACTTCCTTTTATAGTAATCATGGAAATTGGGTGCTGACATGTTTTTTTGTAATCTTTTCTAACGTGGTGGACATTATCGACCTCTGTACTGAACAAGCAACAGAACTATAGGATCGTAATGTACATTTTTGGGTCTTATTAATTGAATTCATAGTTCATTTTTCACCCTGCAAAACAGAGTTGTTCTGTCGTGTAATATAATGTCTGTATACAAGAAAAAAAGTGATTCCAGATGGCAATCACTTAAGGGCGACAGAGGAAAATGGTATGCTTATTTCAGAATCTCACTGGTTCTCATTCCCTTCATCTTAATTTGGAGGAGAAAATAAGGTTGTGGTGTATTGAGAACCCTAGTCCGACATCAAGAGATTTTCAAAATGAAGATGACATGAAGCGTTATAAGGCGCAATCTCCCTCTCTTTAAAAATTACAATTTTGGAGTTTGAACTCAAAATTATTAGAACTTCCATTCGAATATTCAAACTCATTTAACTAATTGAACTAAATGTAGCATTTAAAACAGAAAATAGATCAAGTCAATCAATCTGAATGCTACTCAAATCAATCAAGCTATCGAAATAAACTAAGGAACTATTCAGCTAGATCCAACCTGACTTACATTCTATTGTCATGACATAATGAAAGCAAAGACACAAGTTATCATAAGCTAGAAGAAAAAAAATCCAACTAGATATAATTCTTAGGAGAAAGCCACACAGCTTTGGTTGCTTGTTCCGAATAAAAGATACGTTTCGATCCGGTTGGAGGAGGCAACATAACTATCTCTAGTTCAGGCTTGTACTCCACAGACCTAAAGTTGTACCATTTGTTGGCAGTATATATCACTTGTCTGTTTATAATTTCCTTGGTCCTGCAACTGGACATGTCATAAGCTTCGCATCCCTTCCAACACACGAAGATAGATCGATCGCCCAATTCATCTCTTGTCCAAAAGTAGTTTTGCTCCGACGAATCTAATCGATACAATTCAATCCTACTCAAATTTTGCAAATTGAGCGTACACAGTTGACCTCCTATTTCCACAATCTTCGGAAGAACAAAGCTGAGCAGACGCGGCGGCACCGGCATTGGATGCATCTTGAATGTGGGAGGTGCAGAAGTTGTATCAGCAATGTCCATGACTGCGAGAAGGCCACGGTGTGTTTGTGCATAAACTTTGGTTTCTATTATTAAGACACGTCGAATGTGGATGTTTTCGGGAAGTGGAAGTGATGTCCATGACCTCAAGTTCAATCGACAGTACAATGCACGACATGTAATCACAAGAAAGAGCAGGCAGGTAGGGGAGGTTGGAGGTGCAGAGAGCGCGCCAATTAGGACATTTTCTTTCTCTTCTTCCAATGGCATCACAATCTCAATTCTTGCTCCGGTGAAAGGATTTAAGATGACCAGATCCTTGTGTGGTTTTTGAAAATCCTTCATAATTAGGAATCCGTGCGAGTGCCCGAAGTAGCTCAAGTTGTGAAATCCTTGAATGTACTTGTAGTAGGTTACATTCTCTNACCAGATCCTTGTGTGGTTTTTGAAAATCCTTCATAATTAGGAATCCGTGCGAGTGCCCGAAGTAGCTCAAGTTGTGAAATCCTTGAATGTACTTGTAGTAGGTTACATTCTCTGCAATACCGCGAAAGGTCAAAATATCTGATTTACCTGTATCGCATTCCACGAGCATGGGAGGTTGTGATGACACAAAGTCGTCAACGGCCACCTTCGCAGCGGCACGCCATGATTGGCAAACACATGCGAAGGTGACATAGGTGGCTGCGCAGTCGGCATGGGCGGAGATGATGAAGAGGAGTTCAGGAAGAAGTTCCTGCCAAGGCCTTGTTTCATCATGTGATTCCCTAAGCAAGCATGAACATATAATTATTAATGGTAATGGGTTGATTCCAGCATTTTGTCAAAGTGATACCACCGTTTTAGAAAAAAAAAATCTATACACAATTACTATATTTTGTGTTTCCTACAAAACACTTGTTAGGAAAAAAATGTATTTTAATATTTAAATCCAAGTAAAAGGATTGGGATGCTATTTGAGGTAGAAAGTTGAACACAATTGGACCATATGATATAAATTATGTTTGTTGTCTAAACTAAGTGAACATCCTACTCATTGTCTTTATATTTAAAATCTCTGACAACAATTTTTTTTTAGAAATTTTCGTTATCTGATTAGCCAACTATGAAGCTGAAAATAAAAAAAAATGCACAAAATATAGTACCTCATATCGTCGTATGCCTAATAAACCATCGAACCACAAATTACTTGTACATGATCAGCATATTAACTTTTGAAATTTGACAACAATATACAACTGAAACTAATTAATGTTCGTGACATTATCTATGTAGGTTTCAAAGTCCAAACACATGAAAACATAAAGTTGATTGAAAACTATAAAAGAAGAAAGAACTTTAGATCGATTGATATAACTTACATGTTTTGCAATGAGATCGGCAATTTTTTTGCTGCTGATGTTGTTAGACTTGGAACTCAGAAATCTTTTAACGGCCTACTACAAAATCTGAACGAGGAGTTAGATTTATGAACGATTTTAATTATTACATGACAGAGTACAAATACAACAACAAAAGCAGAGTCTTTAGTCTTAACAAACTAAATTTTGTGATAAAATAAGAAACCAAAATAACCATTTCTCAATTAGATTTTTGCAAACTTAAAAAAAAGACTTGTCAGTTTTCTTTAGGCTCTATATTTTATTAATTCTAGATTTATGATTATCATAATTTCAAATATTATTTATTTTTATAATTTCCTAAGTATAGATATCCAACCGGTCGACCCGATTTGATTAGATAACCTAATTAAATAAAATTAAATAAGTATTAAATAATTTTATAAGTATACTCCTTAGGACCTATAGTTAACAGTTGATTCCAAACTTTTTGAATTTGTTTTTCTACTCTCTCTCTCAAACTCCTTGAATTTCTTCTTCTTCTTCTTCTCTCTCTCTCTCTCTCNCTTGATACAATTATATGAAGTAATATATATATATATATATGGTAATAATAATAATAATAATAATAATAATAATAATAATAATAATAATAATAATAATAATAAAAGTTTTAATAAACAGTTTCTTTGGGTACAATACAAATAATTTAATTTTGCACAAAAAGGTATTAATATTAGACGCGTCTTAATAAAAAATAATTGTCATTATAAGTAGAGAATTATTATATTTATATTTATATGTATCATTTTTTTTTCCTAAAATGTGTTTTTCTTTATGAACAATATTATATTATTTATGAGCAAGAATTCTAAAACTCTTTTGCTTTATGAGCAATATTATATTATATATGAAATGACGTCAATTTTTTTCCTTAAAACGATTAAACCTTACCTTTTTTTTTTCTTTTTTAAATTCAAAAATGTATTCCCTCTCCAATTGAATTACTGATGTTGTTAATAATTTTGAATACCGGTGATTAAATATTTGATGATTACGAATACCGTGAATTAAATTAAAATTTTATTATTTAAAAGAACTATGATTAAATATTATTTAACTAATTAACTAATTTCGTTATATATAGTTTTACAAGAGAGATTGATCTTTCAAGGAATTACTAACATTACATCCAAAACGTAAGAGATAATAATTAAAGAAGATAACGAATTCATAATGAATAATTCAAATGTCAAAAAATTTGTACTATGTAGCTTTTATCAAGTATAAGCGACAAATATTTTCTGTCATTCCTGTTACTAATTAAAACGAAGGAATTAAGCATCACGTGGACTCAAATTTGAAGGAAACAATGCATTAAAGTCGAGTTCAAAGTTCATACTGATTTCTTTTACCATCTTCTATATATGTAAAAGCAAACAAGTCTAAATGTATTTTGACGTGCTGATAATTTTTTTAAAAAAAATATTTTATTTAAAAAATATTTCCTATAATGAAAAATAAGATTTTTCTGATTTTATTCAGAAAATAATTTATGATAAAAAACTATTATATAAGAAAATAATATTTGTATACCAGAAAAGTTTGTATAATAAAAAAATGTTATAAAATATAATAAATTTAAAATATAACTTCTAAAATCTGAATGAACAAGCAAGATTGAGGATAAAGTTAATTACACAAAAAAACTAATAATTTAACATTTTCATCTTAATTTCTTTTATTTAGGAAATTTCTCCAGAAATTTTAAAAAAATTATAATAAAAGTTTGTTACATACTATAGTAAATTAAAGAAGTCTGCCGGTGTCGCACTTTTCTAAAGTTATTTCATTTAAAAAATCAGAATTTTCTCATTCTAACTCATTAACCACTTGAACTAAAAACCATTCAAACAAAATAAACCAAGCACTTAAAAGAAAAATAGATCCGAATGCAACTCCAACAAATCAAACTCTCCAAATAAACTAAGAAACCATTCAGCTACCTCCAACCTGAATTACATTCTATCGTCATGACATACATAATGGAAAAAAAATCATAAGCTAGAAGAAAAAAAACTAATCCAACTAGATATAATCTTTAGGAGAAAGCCAAATGACTTTGGTTGCTGATTTCGAATAAAAGACACGCTCCAATCCAGTTGGAGAAGGCAACATAACTATCCGTAGTTCTGACTTGTACAACATTCGCCAAAAGTTGTGCCCTATTCTAACAGTATATATCATTTGTCTGTTGCTTATAATTTCCTTGGTCCTGCAGTTGGATGTGTCATAAGCTTTGCCTCCCCTCCAACACACGAAGAGAGATCGATCGCCCAAATCATCTCTTGTCCAAGAGTAGTTTTGCTCCGATGAATCTAATCAATACAATTCAATCCTACTCGAATTTTGCAGATTGAACGCCCACATTTGACCTCCTATTTCCATTTTTCTTGAAAATACAAAACCGCGCCCGCGGCGGCATTGGATTCATCTTGAATGTGGGAGGTGCAGAAGTTGTATCAGCAAGGTCCATGATTGCGAGAAGGCCGCTGTGTGTTTGCACATAAACTTTGGTTTTGATTATTAGGACATGTCGAATGTGGAAGTCTCCGGGAAGTGGAAGTGATGTCCATGAGCTTGAGTTCAATCGATGGTACAATGCACGACATCTAGTCATAAGAAAAAGGAGGCAGGTAGGGGATGACGGCGGTGCGGAGAGCGCGTCAATTATGACATTTTCTTCTTCTTCCAATGGGATCATAATCTCGGTTCTTGCTCCAGTGAAAGGATTTAAGATGAAAAGAACCTTGTATGCTTTTTGAGAGTCTATCATCATTAGGAATCCATGTGAGTGCCCGATGTAGCTCAAGTTGTGGAAACCTTGGATGTGTTTGTAGTAGGTTTTATTCTCTGCAAGACCACGATAGGTCAAAATATCCGATCTACTTGTAGAGCATTTAACGAGCATGGGAGGTTCTGATGATACGAAGTCATCGACAACCACTTTCGCAGTGACACTCCATGATCAGCAAATGCTTCCGAAGGTGACATAGGTGGCTGCGCAGTAGGTGCGGGCGGAGATGATGGAGAGGAGTTCAGGAAGAAGATCCTGCCAGGGTCTTGTTTCATCATCTGATTCCCTAAGCAAGCATGAAACGATAATTATTAATGGTATTTGGTTTATATAACATTTTGTCAAGTTATAGCACCTTTTTATAAAAAAAAAACTCTATACAGAATTACTATTTTTTTGTGTTTCTTATAAAACACTTGTTAGGAAAAAAATGTATTCTAATATGTAAATATAGGAAAATTGATTATGATTGAGGAGAAAGTTGAACACAAGTGGACCACATGATATAAATTATGTTTTTTGCACACTAAGTGAACAACCTACTCATTGTCCTTGTATTTAAAAACTCTGACAAGAAATTTCTCTTTTAGAAAATTTCAATCAGCAAATCTTTCCTTATTTTATACAATATCATCGTATGATTAATAAACGATCATACCACAAATCTCTTTTGGATTATTACGATATTTCACAATAAACTTGTACATGATCAACATATTAACTTTTGAAATTTAACAACAATATAGATAACTTTTGAGATCAATTAATGTCCTGACATTATCTATGTAGGATCCAAACTCCAAACACTTGAAAACATAAAGTTGAAGATATATTGAAAACGATAAAAGAAAAAAAGAACTTAAGATAAATTCTAATTTGCTCAAAAGTAATTAATTTAGATGGGTTGAAATTATAACTTACATGTTTTGCATCGAGGATCGGTAATTATTTTGTTGTTGATGTTGTCGGACTTGGAACTCAGAAATCTTTTAACAGCCTACTACAAATCTGGAGGAGTTTGATTTATGAACGGCTTTAATTATTACATGGCAGAGTAAAAATTCAACAAGAAAAGCAAAATTTTTACAGATTAAACTTTTGATGCATAAAGTTAGGGTTTTATTCTCTTCAGGTCAAAGCCACCTGCCGGCTCTTCCAAACCCCTTGGAATTTTTTTCTAATTTTTTCTTTAATTTCTCTTTCTCTTTCTCTTTCTCTCTCTCTCTTCTTTTGCTTGGTTAAACGATGAGAGCAGCAACAGAAATATATGCATAGGCGACGTACCTAAGAAATGGAACTCCGAATGCCAATCGAAGGTTTGGTTGAAGAAAGGAGTTTGATCGCAAGCCTTGGGAATAATAAGAAAAAGGAGTTTGATTAAATAGACCTTGAAGTAGAAACAGAAAGCCGTCTTACACTTTTAATACAAGTATTATATGAATTAGTATATGAAGTATTATAGTGTATAGTAATAATAATAATAATAATAATAATAATAATAATAATAATAATAATAATAATAATAATAATAATAATAATAATAATAATAATAATAATATAGGTTTAATTAACAAGTTTTTGGGTACACTATAAATAATTTAATTTTTCACAAAAAAATAGTTTAACCAATGAATTAATATTAGACGTGCCCTTATAAAATAATTTTCATCATAAGTATAGAATTGTTATATATAAGTATTTGTATATATCATTTACGATTAAACCTTACTTTTTTTCCTTTTTAAACTGAAAAATGTATTCCCTCTCCAATTGAATTAGGTTGTGTTTGGATTGAGGAGAAACGAGGATAATAAAGGGTATGATAAAAATTATCCTTATTTGAATAGAATTTTTTTTAAGGAGAGAGTTAAAAATTAACCTCCTAAAAATTATTACCTTTAAATTGAGATTAAATGGTGGATACAAAATTTTATCATTTATTTCCTTCCCTTCCATTACCTTTCCCTTCCCCTCCTCTATCCAATCATATCCCTAATGAAATATTAATAATTTTGAATATCAATAATTCAATATTTGATGAGGATAAATTTAATAATGCAAAAATCTACTAATTCAATATTTTCTTCTTAATTTCTTTTATTTTAGGAATTTTCTCTAAAAATATAAATAATTATAATAAAAGTTTGTTATATACCATAGTAGCTTAAAGAAGTCTGCCAGTGCTCACACATTTTTCTAATTTTTTTTTTCATTTAAAAAATCAGAATTTTCTCATTTAATCGGAAAAAAACATTTTATGATAAAAAAGTTTGTTATATAAGAAAATAGTATTTATGTAAAAAAATCTTTTAATAAAAAGCTTGTTATAAAAGCTATAAATCTAGAATATAATTATTTTAATGAGTCCAAATTTGAGTGAAACAACTAAGATCGAAGATAAAGTTAACTATGACAAAAATGTAATGATTTAATAATTTCTTCTTATTCTTTTTCGAAACTTTCTTAAAAAATATAAATAAAATTATGATTTAACGATTTCTTCTTATTTGCAGAATTCTTTATACTCTGATCTCTGTATCAGGGCCATTTTTAAGGACTAATAGTAATACATTACATTATTTATTTTAATATATGCAAACGATGAGAAGAGATTTGTGAAAAGCAAATTAATACTTTGAATTCAGAATGAATGCTCCAAATGTCAAATACTTTGTGGTAAGTAGCTTGTATTGTATAGCCAAGAAAACCTTTGTCATTTTTATTAATTAAATGAAGGAAATTAAGCGTCAAATCAAATTTTAAGCAAACAATATTTTAAAATCGACTTGAATTTTTTATTTTATCACGTACTATATGATGCTAGAAAAAAAATGTTTAGAAATTGCTTTAAAATTTTCATCCATAAGGCGAGAGATAACAGAAAGCTTCATTTATAAATTGAAATGAAGGGAATAAAATGAGCAAATTCAAACACCAAATCCATGCAATTCAAATTTGAAAGGAATTACACATTTGATTACTTAAAGTATTCGTTTGGATATTGCATGGTACATATGAGCTTTAGGTTAGCTTTTCTAAAAAAAACATAATTATTTGTTTTTTCTACACAATATTAGGCCTATATATACATACATATATATATATATATATATATATATATATATATATATATATCTGTGTAATAATAAAATAAACTAAAGAACTCTATTTATAAATTGATGAAGGAGAAAATAAGCTTGTGGTATATTGAGAACCCTAGCCAGACATCAAAGAGATTTTGAGGATCATGCAGAATTATTTTTAATGAGTTCACTATTATATGAGTGTTAAAAATTATAAAAAAAATAAAAAAAAATATTATTAATGTTAAAAGAATATGTAAGTATCTAAACCTAATTATTAAACTACAAAATGTGTGATTTATATAAATATATCAGATAAAATTGGTTAAACAATTAATCAAAATAATATAGGAAAATAAATAATGTATTAAAATATAAAATAAATTAGGTCAACAATGATTTCACAATAACTAAAATATATAAAAAAATTGTGAAAATAATAACTAAAAATTAAAACAAAAATATAGAGAAAGTAATAAAATAAAATTTATTGCATTATTAAAAAATATTGATGAATTGAATTCAAGAGAAAGAAGAGAGCAAAAAAATATCAATATTATAAAATAATTAAGCATTAGATATTATATATAATTTTTTGAAATTGATATAACACATTAGGAAAGAAAATCTAAATAAGAAAAAAATTTAGTACATATTAGTCATCTGTGGATGATGATACAATATAAAAGTTATAAATAAAGGCAAGTTTAAAAGATTCTAAAAATATAAGATATTATAATAGGAAAGAAAATTAATATAAGAAAAATAAAATTTATTAGGTTACATGAGTCATCCGGATATAAAGTTAAAATAAAAAAGAAAAATAAATTTGGTTACATGAGTACAAAAAGTCAAAAGAAAAAAAAATTAACTCAACAGCAAATGCAGCTGGATTCGAACCTTGGCAAGTGTAGAATGTCAAAGCTTCGCTTGCCACTAGAATATGTGAACAGATGTGACACACTAAGACTACAAATATATATAGTTTAACAAATTCCAGTGCCTGCGGGCGTAGGCAGGCACCTGCCGCTGCGACTGATCATATGTTTCTAGTTAGTTTTCATAATGAAAAGGGCATGTAGCACTATAAAGCACAATCTCCCACCTGTTTAAAGCGATAATTTTGGAATTTGAACTCGACACTATTAGCACTTTCGTTCTATTATCCATTCTAATATTCAAACTCAGGCATTAACCAATTTAACTAAATGTAGCACTTATAACAAAAAAAAAGATATGAATGCAACTCAAACAAATCAAACTCTCGAAATAAACTAAGAAACTATTTAGCTAGATCCAAACTGAATTACATTCTATCGTCATGACATAATGAAAGCAGAGACACAATTATCATAATCTAGAAGAAGAAAAAAAATCCAACTAGATATAATTCTTAGGAGAAAGCCAAGCGGCTTTGGTTGCTGGTTCCAAACCAAAGATACGCTCAAATCCAGTTGGAGAAGGCAACATAACAATCTGTGGCTCAAGCTTGTACTTGTACTGGAGAGGCCAAAAAGAGTTGTACCCTTTGTTAACAGCATATATAATTTGTCTACTTATAGTTTTCTTGATCCTGCAGTTGGACATGTCATAAGCTTCGCATCCCTTCCGACACACGAAGATAGATCGATCGCCCATTTCATCTCTTGTCCAAGAGTAATTTTGCTCCGACGAATCTAATTGATACCATTCGATCATCCACGATTTTTGCAAATCGAACGCCCACACTTGGCCTTCTATTTCCACAATCCCCGGAAACATAGGGCCGAGATGTCGTGGTGGCATTGGATTCATCTTGAACATGGGAGGTGCAAAAGTTGTATCAGCAATGTCCATGACCGCGAGAAGGTCATCGCGTGTTTGTGCATAAACTTTGGTTTTGATTATTAGGATATGTAGAATGCGGATGTTGCTTGGCAGTGGGAGCGATGTCCATGAGCTGGAGTTCAATCGATGGTACAATGCACGGCGTCTAGTCACAAGAAACATGAGACAGGTAGGGGATGTCGGCGGCTCAGAGAGCGCACCAACTACAACATTCTTTTCCTCTTCTTCCAATGGAATCTCAATCTCAATTCTTGCTCCAGTGAAAGGATTTAAGATGATCAGAACCTTGCTTGATTTATGAGAATCCATCATCAATAGGAATCCGTGGGAGTGCCCGATGTACCTGAGGTTGTGGAATCCTTCGATGTGCTTGTAGTAGGTTATATTCTCTATAAGATCACGAAAGGTCAAAATATTTGATTTACTTGTACAACATTTCACGAGCATAGGAGGTTGTGATGACACGAAGTTGTCGACGGCCACCTTCGCAGCGGCACGCCATGATCGGCAGACACATGCGAAGGTGACATAGGTGGCTGCACAATCGGCATGGGCAGAGATGATGGAGAGGAGTTCAGGAAGAAGATCCTGCCAAGGCCTTGTTTCATCATGTGATTCCCTAAGCAAGCATGAACATATATGTTTTTTAAATCTCTGACGATAAAAATTTCGATCAAGAATTCTTCTCGTTATCTGATTACCTAACTATGAAGCTGAAAATAAAAAAAAGATGCACGACATATAGTACCTCAATATCATCGTATGCCTAATAAACGATAGAACCACAAATCCCTTTTGGATTATTGTGATATTTTACAGTAAGCTTATACATGATCAGCATATTAACTTTTGAAATTTAACAACAATATACAACTGAAATCAATTAATGTTCGAGACATCATCTACGTACTGCAATGAGAGTGCAAACAATTGAAAACAAAAAAAATGAAGATATATTAAAAAGAATAAAAAATAAGAAAGAACTAGAATCTCAAAAGTAATTAATTTAGATGGGTTGACACAACTTACATGTTTTGGATCAAGATCGACAATTATTTTGCTGCTGATGCTGTTACATTTTTGGAACTGAACGAGAAGTTAGATTTGTGAACGACTTTAATTATTACAAGACAGAGTACATAAAAAGCAAAAAAACAAATTTTGTGGTATTTTAAAATAGGTAGATTTTACAAACTTAGAAAAGACATCAGACTTATCCTCTCTCTCTCTCTCTCTCTCTCAAATTTTGTGGTATTTTAAAATAGGTAGATTTTACAAACTTAGAAAAGACATCAGACTTATCCTCTCTCTCTCTCTCTCTCTCTCTCTCTCTCTCTCTCTCTCTCTCTTATATAAATATATAACTTCGAAAGTTCGATGGAAACTTTGTCATAATACGAAAGAGGAGGTTCTGGACTTATGGGATAAATTATACTATGTGATATAATTTTTTTTATTTTAAAAATAATATTAATTCACTAATTTGTTTAGTCTTATAATTAAAACTTAATTATTGAATTTTTTGTTGACTTAACTTTTTTATTAATTCATCCAAAAGAGTTGATAATTTAAATAAATATGTGATATTTTATTATCAGCTATGTATAATTAATACTTTTTTTACCTTAATGAAACATAAATTAAAATACACCTTCTTTATTTTTCTTAAAAAATATCACATTTGTTTTAGTTGTTAAAATACTAAATCTTAAGTAAGTAAATATTACAAATATTATCATAATAAATTATAGTATTATTATAGAAATATGATAATATAAATATACTTCTCTATATATAATAATATTTTTATTTTTTTTATTTAATTATCTTCTCTATATACATGTTCTCAGCATGCATAGAGTTAGGGTTTTTTTACTTCAACCTCATAACCTTTAAGGTCGAAACTCCTTAGGATATATAATTAACTGTTGAGCCATGAAAAAAAAAATTATTTGTTTTCTACTCTCTACTCTCTCTCTCTCTCTCTCTCAATTTTTTTGCTTCGTTGGTACAATATAAAATTTCAAATAAAAATGTTAGAAATTTATTTGTAGAACAACAACAACAGAAATATATGCATCAGATTACGCACCTGAGGAAGAAGGGAATCCGAATTCCGAAGCGAATAGCTGGTTTTGGTCGAAGCCTTAGGAATAATAAGAGGAGGAAGTTGTGGGAGGTTTGTTTAAATAGGGTTTAGAGTAGAAATAGAGAGACGCCTTACAAATATAGGAAGTATTGTAGTATAATAATATGATAGTAGTAATAATAATAAGATTTTTAATTAACAGTTTTTTTCTACAATACAAAGAACTCAATTTCGCACAAAAAACAGTTTAGGCCCTGTTTGGATCATAATAAAAATAAAATATGGGTTGAAAAAATTTCATAGGATTACATTTTCTAAAAAAAATTATTTACATATTATTTTTCATTGAAATATATTCATACTACCGTTTGGATTGACTAATCAATGACAATTTCTCAACATAAATGTAGACTCAAAATAAGATCAAATAAAATTCAAATGACCAAATTCAAATTTAGATATAATCAAATATGACAATTATATATATAGTCAAAAGATCAAATATTGCATACATNACATAAATGTAGACTCAAAATAAGATCAAATAAAATTCAAATGACCAAATTCAAATTTAGATATAATCAAATATGACAATTATATATATAGTCAAAAGATCAAATATTGCATACATTGTCAAATATGGAAGCATGTGATGAGCAATAAAAGAGACGATGAGAAAGGAAAAAAACAACACTCCAGGCTCTTTTTTTTTTCCATTGGAAATACTCTAATTCCTAAAGGTAATATCTCTCCATTTTTAGTATCCAAACAGTTATTTTGATAAATTTTCAATTATAGAAAATAAACCATTGGAATAAGCTTTTTCCATAGGATATGAAGGTATCCAAACAAACCCTTAATCTGGTTATCAAAATTAGATGAGTCTTACTTAAAAAAAAAACATTTGTCATATAAGGTAGCAAATTTTTAAATGTCAAATAGAATTTATTTTAAAATATTTTCCCTAATTGTTGCTGCTTTCCATATGTGTTATTTTGAAGACTTTACGATCTTTTTTGCTCGTAAAAAAATAAGTGTTTGAAAAAAATAAGTTAAAATAAGCACTTATTTCTCAAGATGTTCTTCATTCAAACAAGTCCTACGTGTTGGTTAAGAAATCTAAATTTTTTCCCTTTATCGGCAGTATTATATTATATATGGCGTTATTTTTTTTCTTAAAGGGTAAAACCTTGAATTTTCTTTTTTTATTAAGAAAGTTGTTACCTCTCAAATTAAATTAATTTAATATTAATAATTTTAAATTTCGCTGAACATCTCACACACCAAAAAAATTATTGGTTATCAGTCAATCATATTAAAAGTTTATTATTTGAAAAATCTAAAAATTATCATTTAGCTAATAGTAAGATGGGTTCACTCAAGGTGTTACTTAGGTCATATTACTTAATTTTTTAACCATTAGATGTTAAATTTACAATGGATGAGAAAAATCTAAGAGAAAAAAAATTAATATCCATCATAAATTTAATATTCTATGATTAGAAAGTTAGGTAATTCAATGTTATCTAGAAAACACCTTCACTTTTTTTCTAATAAGAATTAACTAATTTTGTTGTGTATAGTTTAATAAGAAAGATTGTTCTTACATTGAATGACTGACATTGCTTCCGTGTCATGAAACCATAGAAGATAACTGAAGAAAAGAACGAATTCGAAATGCCAAATTAGTTTTGTTAATATGTATTCACAAAAATTTTAACGTTAATCGAGTACTTTATATATATATGTATATATTCAAAACAAAATAATGATATAATTTTTTGTATAATTCTATTAGTTTTGTTACTATGGATTCATAAAACTTTTAACGGAGTAATTTTTATATATGTTAGTATTCAAAACAAAATAATAATATGAATATTTATATAATTTTAATTATGTAAATTTTCATCGAACTCTTCGGGTTATTTTTTTAAAATTTAAAATTCACCTATTTTTTTACTGAATTTTAAAAAAAATATTGTCGGATTGAATCGATTTTTAAGTTTTCGGTTTTCCAATTTTCTGCTTACTCCAATAGTCACAAGTGTCATATAGGATAAAAAAATTGTATTTATTATTTTCTAAATAATTATTTCCCTGGAAAAATAAACAAAATTAAAAATAATAAGTTTAAAATATTTTTATTATCTCACTCATTTCTAAAAACTTTTTTCACCTCAACTTTGTTATTTTGAATAGTTGTTCTCTTGGCTAAGATAATAAAACCTTGTTCCTTTGTATGCAATGTGATGTTTATATATAAAACATTAGTTTTTTTTTCTTACAAGGTTAAACCTTACTTTTGTTTTCTTTTTTATTTAAAATATTATGCTCCTTGAATGAAATTAAACATTTATTAGTGATTATGAATATTAATATTTGAAAGCACTATGATTAAATATATTATTTAACTAATAGTACAAATTAATAAATTCCCTTATGTATAGTTTTATAAGAAAGATTGTGTCGTGAAACCATAGGGGATAATAAATAAAGAAAAGAATGAGTTCATAATGAATGATACAATTGTCAATTTTTTTGTACAATGTAGCTTTTATCAAGTATAGGCATTTCTATTAGAGTACAATGTACAAATGTCAATTTTTTTCTAACAAGAATTAACTAAATTTTTTTGTCTTTCTCGTCTCTTCTTTGTTATCTGGTTCGATTAGGGTTTTGTTCTAATGTGTAGTGTCACTTCTTCATCTCTAAATGCTCCTACAAGTTTCGCATGTTTTTTATGTTTATTTTTATTGTATTTCTTGATTTGATTTAGATTCATATTCTTATGTGTTTCAATTTTGATATATTCCTTTTTTTCATAATAGGTTTGGATCCCCCCAAACCATCAACTATTCTTAAGCATTGTCCCAAAAGAAGGATATCATAGATCTTGATCCGCAAAATCAGATTCTCTATAGAAACTACGTCTTGCTTGTTTGCGCAAACTATCCCCACCAATGTCTCTACTATAGATATTTAATTGTTTTTTTTTAACTAGAGACATTTAATTGTTTTTTAACTAGAGATATTTATTTATTTTTAATTATTTGTTTATTCCCTCAGTTTTAATATGTTATTTCATTTGAAAGTAGTAAAGGTTTAGATTCACCTTCTTTTGTTGGCCATTGTCCTATTTCTTGATGATATTTTTTCTTTCTCAATTTTGATGTTGTTTTTATATTAGTAGGTTCTTCAATGGACGTCGAGGATGTACTCATTGGGGATAAATCGTCACCCTATCTGTAAAATATAACTCCTAACTCTGTCGTCCATTGATAGGGCACGGTCGGCAATGAAGGTTCCGGCGGCGGCAGCATCATCAGCAGGTATGGACACACTCCTCATGGCGGCGAGAACACAAACACAAGGTCTGATTCAAGTTCTTGTATGTGTGCGCAGCTCAGTACCCTTCCCCAGCGATGGAAAACAAAGGTCTACTCTCTTTCCTCCTCTCCTTTATCTATTAGACCATCACCTCTCGCCATTATGATTGACATATAATGTTACAAAGACATATGAAAAGTGATTTATCTAACTCAAATAAGGTTTAGGGCTCATACAAATCAATTTGGCGTTTAATTTCTTCCTTTTGTTTTAAATTTATAAGCTTGTTAGGTTCATGGAAGTCGAATAAATAAAACATCTTGTCATGATCATTAGCTGATACTGAATGTTAGATCATTACATTAACAATTATAAAAGTAAAATGATTGGAGATAGTTTTTGTTGAACTCAGATTGCCATTTAAAAAGCTTGTTCATGTACTAATTAAGCACAAATCAATTCTATATATTATTGAATAATATGGTTAAAAAAGCAGAAAATATAGAAATACATTTGTTCTTTATTGGAGAGCATGAATTTCAAAAGTTGATAAATTATTATACATTTCATAGCATTGTGATGACTGCCAAAAGAATGATATCACAGATCCCGACCCACGAAATCGGATCCCTGCAGAAACTGCGCCTTGCTTGTCTGGGCAAGCTGCCCCCCATAACGTCTCTACCAGAGATATTTAATTGTTTTTTTAATTATTTTTTTATTGCCTCAGTTTTAATATGTTATTTCGTTTGCAAGCACTGAGGGTTTGGATTCATGCTGCTCTGCTAATGGCCATTGTCCTGTTTATTGATGATGTTTTCTTCTTTTTTTTAATGTAGTTTTTATATTAGTAGGTTCCTCCATGGACGTCGAGGATGCATTCATTGGGGATAAGCTAAAGAAATTGCATCAAAAAAGCAAGAACAACAGTAAAACAAGTCCCCTAATTTCATATAGTTATAGTGCTTAAAAGTTTATCATATAAGAGGTTTTAGCATGATAAATGATTATAAATATAAAATAAAAAAACATAAAAAATGTGAAAAATGTTAAAAGAAAGAAAAAGGTTGGCAAATTGCCCCTTGTTGGTACGAGGGATGTTGCTCGGAGACGACATCTTCCCTCAGATTGGTTAAAAGTACTAATAAAGATCAACTTCCCTTATGAAAAAAAGATTGTGACCTCTTTTTTTTTTTTTTTTACCATTTATATGATAGTATTGTGGTAGTGAAGGAGAGAAATAAGTGCAACTAAAAATTTAGTGATACCAGATCAATATGACTATGCATGAAAAGTTTTACAAATTGAATAATCATTTATTTATAAAAAAATAATAACTATGTTGGTAGAAGTAGTAAAGTTGGATGATTATTCTGGATTTTTTTTTGTTTTTTTCTCCTTAGTATATTTGGATTCCACCAATTCATCTCCTATTGGTAAGATTTGTCTTAGAGTGCCAAATGAATTATATCACAGATCCCTAATTGATACACTTCTCTACTAGAGTTGTGCTTCATGTCTCTACACGAGGTTTGTTGAATCTAGGATCCCGAGATTGTTTTGATGATCATAAATTTGTAAGGAAACTTAGTTTGAACTAATGAACTTATTGAGCTGATTTCTGAAATAAGATGTTCAAGTTCAGAAGTTGATAGGTCGACCAAAGCTAAAGGAACGGACGACCTATGCACACAGAAGACATATCAGAAAAACTCTATGTGTGCAGTGATCGTCCTAAGTATATGAAGTGGTCGACCAATATCGAAGGAGAATGCATGTGAAGAGGAGTC
>LTAE01005845.1:0-27199 GCA_001647135.1 Pontederia paniculata | reverse complement strand
CTTTGGTCGATCGTTCAACCTCTGATCCCTCTTCTCATGCATTCTCCTTCAATATTGGTCGACCACTCTATATTCTTAGTACGACCACTGCACACATGTAGTTTCTTTGAAATGTCTTCCGTGTGCATAGGTCGTCCATTCTTTTAGCTTTGGTCGACCTATCAACTTCTGAACTTGAAGTATCATGTTTCAGAAATCAGCTCAACAAGTTCATCAGTATAAACTAAGTTTCCTTACAAATTTGTGATCATCAAAATATTCTCGGGATCCTAGATTCAACACGGTCGACTAGTTCAGAGTTGATCATCACAAGTTATAGTATCATAGTTCAAAATTAGCCCAAATTCAGAGAGTGTGGTTAATGTTTGGGTGGTGTAGATGATCATATTTTGATGTGCATTATTTCTGCCTTGAATGAAAGCATGCTATTGTCATATGTTGCAATTCGATATGCGGAAACCATATATGAATTCTTTATTGTATGATACTTTATTTCAATTGCTATCATGAGGTAGCATAGTTTGCCCTATTTTCTATAATGCAACATGAAAACATGAAAAATCTAGGACATGGATATCTTTAGAGATTATTATCCTTGACATGTACCTAGGTGAAAAATACTATTGTTATATTTGATATTAATTATGGCATGATTAGATGTAGTTAGTTAGAAACTAACACTACTTATTTTCTGCAGCATGACCCTAGAAACGTGTCAGCGGGACACATTGTTGCGAGTGGATCTGGTGGATCGAGCATAGTTGATGGTGCTCAGCCTCGGGGTAGGGCAGTATGTGTTACAAAGGAGACAAACTCTCCACCAGCTACTAAGCATGAGGAGCTTCCGGGCAGTGTGGACGACCTAGTTCGATGTGTGAAGCTCACTGAGTTGGATGAGTTCGGCGGCGAGTAGGACCTCACATCGGCAGAGATGTGGATGAGGAGACCGGAGAGGATCTTCACAATGATGAACCTAAATGATACCAAGAAGATGTCGTTTGCTAAGTTCTTGCTCATTAATAACGCACAGAACTAGTGGGACGAGAAATTCGTGAGTCAGGATTCAAAGTGGTCCGGTCTAACTTTAAGAAGGATTCCATTAGTAGCTTCAATCGGTGACATTGTATGTCACAGAAGAGAGATTATTACCACCTGCGTCAGGGTGAGGATTTCTGTGGCGTTGTTCACCATCAAGTTTGAGAGTTTGTGTGTTTATATCATGGGCATCGTGCAGTTCGATGAGGATAAGAATATAGCTTACATGAAGAAGCTATACTTCCATATCTAGGAGTAGACTGGTGTAGCGGAGTACTCACATATGCTAATACCAAGAATGTCGCGATGAAGACTGAGTACTTGATTGAGGAGCATAGACGCGTTGCCAATAGAAGTGGGAAGAGGCCCCCGAGCAAAGGGCATCAGACTCCTAACTCTAAGAGGGGTAGGCATAATGCACAACCACGACCATTACATTGGACACCTGGTCCAGTTATAGTGGCACGTGGAGGAGACCATGGTGGTGCTAGGGACCCATCTAAGACATGTGGTAGGTACCATTCTGGTGGATGTAAATTAGGCCATGAGCTTCCGACTTATTTCGCATGTGGGGAGAAAGGACATAAGAATGTCACGATGAACGCTGAATACCTGATTGAGGAGAGTAAACGCATTACTAGTGGGAGTGGGAAGAGGCCCCCTAGCAAAGGGCATCAGACTCCTAACCCCAAGAATGGTAGGAATGACGCACAATCGAGATCATGACGTTGGACACCTGGTCTAGGTACAATGGCACGTGGTGGTGCTAGGGACCCATGTAGGACATGTGGTACATACCACCCGGGTGGATGTAGAATAGGTCGTGAGCTTGCGACTTGTTTCACCTATGGGGAGAAAGGACATAAGAGACCTGAGTGTCCTACCTAGAATATTTTTGTACGAGGCGCACCTCAAGTTGTTGTCGTGCCTCGTCAAATCACTACTGGGGGAAGGGGTGTTGCCGGTACCTCATAGAACAAAGGGAAGGGAGTTGCATGACCTTTAGGTGGACCCAATGTTGGGGTGCCCAGAGCCTATGCCATGATCCGGGATGAGGCTGCTGCCAGTCCGGAAATAGTCACATGTTTGATTCTTCTTGCTCATATATGTGTTTCTAGTTTATTTGATCATGGAGCTTCATATTCCTCTGTAACATGTATATGTGCATCATCGTTGTCTGCACATTTCTCTATCTTGACTTTTGCTATTGTTGTGTATTTGCCTTCTAGGGATACTTTGTCAGGTAGTCCGATGCTTAGGAGGTGTACGTTGATGATCTATGATAGAGAGTTTGTTGTTGACCTGATTGTGATCGACATTCACGAATTTGATGTGATTTTGGAGATGGATTGGTTGTCCACCTATCAGGCAACCATGATTTGTCATGAGAAAGAAAGTCAAATTGAAGTTGCCTTCTGAAGAGGAGGTGGCATTTTAAGGAGACAGGCGTAGATTACTCTTGATGACAAGAAATTATATATCCAAAAAGCAAGCCCAATCTCTCGAAAGCAAGCCAAGATCTCTATTTTTAGAAACAATAGTTGCTTGATTATATCCATTTCCATATTTACCATATCTCGCACATCAATATTTGATTTTTGATACCTTGGCATGATTTGAGAGTTTTGTAACCATGTTTTATGTTTTATACACATTAAACGATGATACTTGATTGGTTAAATAATGGTTACCTTTCTAGTTGTGCAGATAAGATTAGTTAGGTACTTTTGGGGATCCCGCGAAGATCATTTTGGCGGTAACAATCTAACAATTGGAGAAGATAATTCTGTTAGCATTCAACTTGGAGCACAAGGTAACGAAGGGGTTTAAAAGGAGAAGACACCGAACGAGTTGGGGGGAAGAGGACGCACGCCGGAATTACTTTTATCTTTTGCGCTTTACTTTACTTTCCGGAAGAACTATGTTGGCCATCTTATGTTTTGAACTTANACTATGTTGGCCATCTTATGTTTTGAACTTATCTATCTTAACCCGAGGATGTCCGACTAAACTTCTATTGTCGGGATCCCAGGGAATCCTCTGTTTCTAATCTATCTTGCTTGGCTCTTTTATTTTCATGATAATAGCCTAATTGTTCTCGCGTTTTAAATTCATGTATGATTTGTGGTTTTTATGTTCTTCTAGTTTTCTTGTTTGTTCGCCTGATTTCTCCCAAGTGCACATTGTCCGCAAGGGCCTTATAGTGTTGCCACCTTCACACCGTGAGCCGAGAGGCTAGTGATGAAGTTTGGGGGAATCTTAGTCTGGGGCTTGTTTTCTGGATTAGGGGTCAAGTGTGAGTCGACCCCTTCCCACGAAGCTTGACTTGGAGCGAATAGGCTGTAGAGTTTGAATTGATCTCTGGATTTAGAAAGAGAGGGGAACCAAGTTATAGTTGTGACCTTGACCCAGAGAGGGGCTTGCTATTAACTTGGGGAACTAATCTCTTAGTCGGCCCCACGAGCGTACACCACGAGAGTGGGGACTTGCTGATTAGGTGACTGTCGCGAGAGCGCGGTTATGCTCCGACTTAAAGGAATACTCTAATTGATTCCTTAGATCCCCTTAGGAAAGGAGGTTAGTGTTTGCTGAGAAGCGGCACCCCTCTAGAACTTAGGCGTCAAGACTCAGATCTTTTATCGAGAATCAAGATGGTTAGCTCTCCTCCTAGAGAGAGAGAAACTATGGCCAGATTGTGCTTGGTCAAGCCTTGAGTCTTCATCGCGAGAGCGGGAAGGTGAAGGGTAGAGCGGTTACTGCGAGAGCAGGATTGCCTTGACCCATGGTTCAAGGGCCTTGGCTACTTTTTAGGTTTTCATATCAAAGAGCGCGTAGATTGGATTCAGAGGTAAGCTGAGGTTCTGATATCCTCCCATCATTAGATTTATCTCTTTTAATTTCAGAATTTCTCTTTAATTTTGATAACTCATTTTACTTTCCATTAATCATTCCTCAACCATTCTGGGATTGAGCTTGCCTCTCCGATAGCAAGTCTCGATCCGGGATTGCCCGAGGAAAAGTGGGAGCAGATGTATGAAAACAAAGTTTTCCATGTGGATCGATACCTGGAGTACTCAACAATTATCGTATACTTGCGGTGAGAGGAGTGTGCTAGGTTTATAAATTTTAAGATGTGAAGTGAAGTTGATTTTATTGAACTTGACCCTATTTTCACTCAATCTGTGTTTCAAGCCTAAGGTCATTTTCTATCCTAACACATGCTTCGCATCAACCCCCTTATGTCATTTCTACTATGATAGCGAGGAGGATGATGCTCGACGGGTGTGAGGCATATTTGGTGCACATCCATGATCCCAATGGACAACCGCCAATACTATAGGATTTACCTATATCTCGGTCATCCCCAGATGTGTTTCATGAGACTTTACCAAGCTTACCTCCAAGGAGGGAGATTGGCTTTGAGATCGAGCTTATTCCAGGGACCGCTTCTATCTTCATTCCACCATACAGGATGACACCCGTGGGATTGGAGGAGTTGAAGAAACAATTGTCAGAGTTGTTAAATTTAGGGTATATTCTACCCAATGTGTCAGAAGGATGATTTGATGCAGATGAGTATTGACTATTAACAGTTGAACAAGATCACAATTAAGAATAAGTACCTACTCTCGAGGATTGTTGATTTGTTTGACCAGTTGAGAGGTGCGAAGATTTTCTCGAAGATAGGTCTGTGATCCAACTACCTCAGATGCGGATCAGAGAACTTGATGTGAGGAAGGCAACATTTCGCACCAGGTATGGTCACTATGAGTTCTTGGTGATGCCATTTGGATTGGCGAACACACCTGCAACGTTCATGGACTTGATGAACAGAGTTTTCAGAGAGTATCTTGATGTGTTCGTCATAGTCTTTATTGATGACATACTCATTTATTCTCCTAGTCCAGATGACCATTAGAGGCACTTACGAGCAGTTATTGAGACACTTCGAAAGAACCAACTTTATGCTAAATTTTTGAAGTGCAAGTTTTGGATTGATCGAGTTGTTCTTCTAGAACATGTGATATATGCGGATGGGGTGCTTGTTGATCCATGCAAGACAGAGTTCATCGTTGAGTGGGAGGCCCCGAGGAATGCCAAGGAGATTCATAGTTTCCTTGGACTTGTCGGGTATTATAGGAGATTTGTACAGGGATTCTCCACTATAGCAGGACCCCTAACACAGTTGCTAAGAAAAGATGCCTTCTTTGGATAGACGAGTGTTAGCGCAGCTTTTAGGAGCTAAAGAGCCTATTGATATCTGCATCGATTCTAACCTTACCCGAGGGCAGAAAGAGTTTTGTGGTATATAGTGATGCTTCAGCTAGGGTCTTGGATGTGTGTTGATGCAGCATGGGAAGGTAGTTGCATATGCATCACGCAAGTTGAAGCCGCATAAGGTGAAATATCTTATTCATAACTTGGAGTTGGCGTCATAATCTTTGAATTGAAGATATTGAGGCATTACACGCTGGTTCATCAAGAATACGCAAGAAAAGCACTTCGAATTGTTGATTCATCGCTAGAGATGGCTTATAAGCAATAGTTCATTATCTAATGGATCTTTCCGTTCTAATACTCTATCCGAGAGTTATCAGTATTTATCAAATCTGTGTAGATTTTACCGACCACAAAACCTTGAGGAATATATATAATCAAAAAGAGCTGAATCAGAGGTAGCAACGATGGATGGAGTTCATCAGGGACTATGATTTGACCTTGGTGCATCACTCAGGCAAGGCAAATGACGTCGCTGATGCATTGAGCCGAAAGTTCAGGGACAATGTTACATTGGAGGACATCGACAGGACTTCTAATCATGAGCTTTAGAGGTTGATTTTCAACCTCAGAGTTGACCTTCATGGAGGATTGTTGTGTAGTCTCGGAGTTAGACCCATGCTATTGGACATGACCCGAGAAGCCCAAAGAGTGGATGTCGGTACTCTCATGTTGTTGGATCGAAGTAAGAGTGGATACAAGTGGGAAGTACCGACAGCTATAGGATGACACCTTGATGTTACAGGACAAGATGTATCTCCTCTGTGCTTATTACTTGAGACAGGAGATTATGGAGGAGAACCATAACGTTGCATATGCGTTACATCCTAGATGCATGAAGATGTACAGAAATCTTCATGAGTATTATTATTGGCCTTGGATGAGAGTAGAAATTGTTGAGTTTGTTGCCCATTGCCCAATATGCCAGCAGATGAAGGCAAAGAATCAGAGCCATGTCAAGAAATTGGTTCCTTTGCCGATTCCCGAATGGAAGTGGGATCACATCAATATGGATTTTGTGGTAGGATTTTGGATCATACGGAGGGGACATGATGACATTTGGGTCATACTTGACAAGCTTACCAAATCGGCTCACTTTTTGCCGATTAGGGTCATATATCCCTTGGACAAATTGGTGAGGTTATTCATTGATGAGGTAGTACGTTTGCATGGAGTCCCTATATATATTATACTAGACAAAGATCCTAGGTTCACTTTCACATTTTGGAGACATGTGCACTAGTATTTAAGGACCAGATTGAGCTTTAGTACTACCTTTCAACCATAGATAGATGGATATGTCAAGAGGACCATCCAGATTCTAGAGGATATACTGAGGGCGAGTGCTATTGATTTTGGTGACAATTGAGATGATAGGCTGCATTGGCAGAGTTCGCATATAATAACAACTACCAATCTAGCATAGGTATGGCACTGTATGAGGCGCTCTATTCTTCGGACTCCTATATGTTGGGATGTTGAGGGCACTAGATAGTTGACAGAGCCTGAGCTTATTCAGGAGAGAGTCGAGTAGGTGGAGCTAATCCACAAGAGAATCAAGGCAGCACAAACAGATATAAGCTTCTAGCTGACAGGTCACGTAGAGAGAGAGAGAGAGAGAGAGAGTTAGCGATTGGTGATAGTATTCCTTAATATTTCCCCTTGGAAAGTAATTTTGAGGTTTGGCAAGAAAGGGAAGTTGAGTCCTCGATATATTGGACCCTATGAGGTGATTGGGCAGGTAGGTCCAGTGACGTATCGGTTAGCTTTGCCTCCATTTTTAGTTCGGATTCATAATGTCTTCCACATTTTCATGCTCCAAAAGAGTTTGTTAAGGGATGACCAGTATATAGAGGAGTATCCTATTGAGGTACGTCAAGATATCACTTATCATGAGGAGCCCATTCGCATCATGATCCGTGAGATAAGTCAGCTGCATAGATGACAAATTCACATGGTCAAGATGGTTTGGAGAAATCACTTAGAGAGAGAGGCTACATGCGAGTTAGAGGAAGATATGAGGAGGAGTCATTCTCACATGTTTTGATTTTTCAAATTTGTATTAATTTTGAGGAAGAAATTTTTAAATGGGTGTAGTATTGTAATGACCCATTTTGAACTAGAGCCCACAAGGGCAGGGAATTGTATTTTTTTTAATTTACAAGGGCAATTTCATCATTTCACAGGGAAGTAATAAATAAAACAAATATAAATTCCAATATGATCGCGACATGTGTCCTTGGGTTATTATATATAAACCCACCTCTTTTCTTCCATTGGTTGCTATAGTGTCGCCTTCCTCATGTCTCTTTCCCTCACGGGGCGACTCAATGAAAGAGTAGCAGCAATTCCGACGACCAATCCACCATCGAAAGGTACGGTTGAACTCTTCTCATCAATGTGAAACCAATGGTATGGGCTGATTGAACTGTGTGCATGTGTGCAGACCGGCATCGAACGATGGTGACATCACATGGAGGAAGAAATTCAGTAGCGTCACGACTCGATTTTTCAGTGGACCTTAGTCAATAGAAGCTAGCATTGAGTATGTGATGAGTTTTTGTGTTGTGATTTCATTGTTCCTAGCTCATCTGATTCATTTGTGTTAGAGTTGTCTTCGCCATGTGGATTTTTGGCGTCGAAGACGGCTTGACTCAAGGGTGTTCATCTATTCTTGTTTCCTTCTCTCTCCCTCGCCAGGTAAAATGATTTAAATTAAGAGCTCATGTTTTGGATCTAGATGGATGAACTGTGTCACTTTCCTTTCTCCTCTTCTTCAGATCTCATCGCTTTCTTTGATATGCGCGATTGATTCCGGCAGACGATGATGCAGGCATTGACGACTTTCCCTATGGTGAGTTGTACTCATTTAGTTGATGTAACGGTGAACTATGTAAAGATCCCGCCAGCAAATCATAATGCAATTGTTCGATGGTCAGTTTTGGATTCGTGTTGACATCTCCACGAGGTCGTCAGTTCTTCAGGGATAGACTGATTGATCTGTTGGTGAGTCATCTTAAGACCTTAGGTGCAGGTCCGAATAGCCGCAAGTGTTAACTCCTTTCTATGTCAACTTGTGTTTGCGTGGTGCACAAGTCATCATATCTGAGAAAGAGACAATGGAGCTAAGTTCCTTTATCATGATTCTCCGGTGAGTTATCAACTTAACAGGACAACAAAGTGCGGCCAACTTGATTTCTGAGATTAATTCGTTATGTGTGCTGATTTTTCAGTTTTTCGACTACTTGACGTTGTTGGGGGGAGATAGGAGCTTGCTTGATTTCGGGCTGCACACGATGAGTATTGCGTGGTTAATTATGCTTTATTTGAGGGCTCATTTGGCCTAGACAAGAAAGGGTAACGCAGTTGAATGGTTGTATGTAAGGTGGCGCTTGACACTTGAGGATTTTGTACTCAGAGGCTATCGGAGAGCGACTCCACCCCGATTAACACACAATGAGTAATAATTAGAAACATTTAATATAGCTTAAGTATTTATTTAGGAGAAGTAGATTTAATGTAGCCATTAATTATGAGTTTGATAACATAATTATTTGTTATGGATAAGAATTAGATTTTAGAATGATTGTTTGACAAATTGGTAAGATTATCATAGGTTAATGTCAAATTGATAAAAATGAGTAGAATAGGATAATTAGTTCACATAATCATTGATTAGTCATAATAGATAGATAATTATGGTCAATTTGAGTTTAAATGGGAGTGCAAGTAAATAGGAAAATATCTCTTAGTTAGAATCAAATTGACATGAGTATCATTTCAAGTTGTAGAGCATCGAAAATAAGTTTAATAGAATATTTATGAAACTTATGAATATGTTCTTGTTGTGATTGACTTGGACTTGGATGCGTTGAATTTTACGAGGCCACGCGATATCAAGGTGAGTGGAATTATCTCAAGTAGCTTACTATAGTCTTACGTCAAGTAGCATACTATAAAATAAATTTTATGTATTAATTCTTACATCCATGTGTTTGTTTTGCATCATATGAAATCATTGATTGCTTGTAATGCTTTAATTAATCAACTCGTGCTTAGATTCATGAAAATTATGGCACTTATTCCCCTTATGTACTTATCAAAGGTTTTTATGATCTTTCCTCGGATTCTCGAATTCATGAGTTTTGATAATTCTCTGTAGATTAGTATAGTTTACTAGATGGTCTTTTATGAAATGCATGTGCATTCATACATATATGACATGTCATATGCCTCATGGCGTGATCTTGCATAGAATCAGAGAATGATCAACTCCGAGTAGGTGCAACAAATGTTAAGACCATTTAATAGCGGCAACTATTAAATCCTAGGCATAATACTGCTTCCTCGGGTGGATGATGCCGATGTAGGTAAACTATTAAGTTTGTATAAGGTTGACAAGCCTTAGTCCGCACAATAACTCGCTTAGGATTCATATTGGTCGTAGACCTTAGTGAGGGTTCGTTCCTCCTTTAGCCTACTTCCTTTTGTAGCTAAGAAGGATAAATGTTTTAGATAGAATTCATTGCATGGTTTTATTGTTGTTTTGTCATTTTGCATTTTTGGGCTTCGGTTTTATTGATTTTCGATAATGTGTTCCCTCCACTCGCCTGAGCCATTTTATGCTCAACCCTCTCTTCCTCAAAAAAAGTTTGCAGGTGATGACTGCTAGTATTGATATGTGATGAGCAAGAGTTGAGATATGTTTGAGTGAGGACGTGGACGGACTAGTTCAATCTAGTATCATATATCTTTTGCTTATTAGCATTGTTCATAAGTAGGAAACTCATGTATAGTTCCTAACTTGTTATATGACTCATGTTATGCATCTATAGTGGCCTTAAAGATTGAGGTTTTGATATTATGTCCATTTTCATGGATTTACGAAGAGTTGGGTTTCTCCTTTCATATATTTGATTATGAGCCATTGTGCTCCTGCTTTCACAAACTACTTTTGGGCGATTGTCCCATTATATGATCTTATCTTGATTCATACAAATTGTTATATCAAATTGTATCGATGGACATATTGCAACTTATCCATTTTACGCCGAGGCCATGCCAAAATTTTTGACAAAATTCAAGACTTGGTTTATTTTTCTTTTTCATGTTTCAGCAATGTTCATATATTTGAATTTGAGTTAGAAATAGTATATTTTACCCCTCTCGTGATGGCTAATGTTGACTAGGTCGGGGTTGGTCATCACACAACCAATTTTCATGTTAAAAAAATAGTGATTCCTGATCAGTTGCTACATATGATCTTCTCAATGCGGCCTCTGAAGATAAAGTAAGGCTCTCATCCAGTGATAGTGATTAGCTTCATGTGAATAATCTTCATACAATCGATCAGTGATGACATTTTCGACAGTAAGGGTCCTTGGTAAAGTCGACAATGATCCACGATCGGTGTAATGAGGTCGTCGATGAGGGAGGAGCCCTTCGATTTCTTGGTGAACTTCTCAAAGGTGAAGGCTAAAAAGGATCCAAAGTTCACTTGTCGTCCCTCCAGCATCGCCCACATCAAGTATAACTCGATCTCATTAACAGCTCCATCATTTTCACCTCAGCCACAGATGGTGCTCGATAGGATACTGTGGATATAGCGTAGGACTGGATTATGGATACAGCTTGTATTGATGCGAGCGAGCTACAGTTGATCCTCTCCTGTTATAGCGAGTGATGAGTGCTAAATTAGTCATATTTTCATAGCATTTTTAATCTTATTTTCATGAATTTCATTATTTAATGCATCATATTATCCTTCATTTCACCTCATTTTAGTTTTTGAGGTCAAAATATGCATAATGTCATATTTTTTGTATGTCTAGGGCATTTGGGAGTGCAATAGAACAAGACCGCAAACATTTTGGAGTGAAATTGGAGGCCAGACAAGTAAAATACCATTAAAATTAGAAAGCCACGGCCGTGACGATCAACTCATGATCATGAAAATCAGGCCAGTTTAGTCTGACGCGCAAGTCATGACCGTGAGAGCACTGTAGGGTCATGAAATCCAATTTAACGGACGTGAGAATGAGCGCTAGAAACATATGTATCAGGTCACGACCGTGTGTTCATTCACGGACCATGACATGATGATGAGGAAAAAGGTCGTTCGGTCACGACCGTGACAATTTCGTCATGGGCTATGATGTGATGAGAACAAACACGACGCTTTGGTCACGGACATGATTCTCGAATCACGGGCCATGATAATTTGGGTATTAAATATATGACTTTTGGTCATGGTCGTGACTATCAAATCGCAGGCCGTGACTTCAGATGATCCTTCGATCATGACACTGACATTTTTGTCACGGGCTGTGATAATTTACGAGGAATTATTAAATATTCATTTTTTATGTAATTTTTAATTATCTTTTGAACAAATTAGATCCCGAGTCAAGCTCTATCTTCCCCAGACCAAAGTTTATCATTGAAGGACTCTCCAAGCCTATAAATATACTTAGAAGACTTCATCTAAGGGGACTACTGGAGAGTTTTATCATCTATCAGAGAATATTGAAGAGAATTTGTGAGACAACAACGAGCTTGGAACCAAGCCTAATGCCAAAAGAAGGAGACGATGTATTGAAGAGATCGTTAAGTCAATGCTTTGATCCATAGTTTTGTAATATTCTCTTATCAATTTTTGGGTGATCTCCATTGTAATTCATTTTTAATTTATGTTTCTAGAGATTGTTGATCCTAAGGGAGAAATCTTTGAGCCCTCATTGAATTAATTTTAGTTATGAATTTCGTATGTGTATGCATGCCATACTTAATGCTCTTTTATGCATCTTTGAAAAATTGAATCATTGCTAGCATCCGGGGGGAGGAATAGCGAGCTCTCATTTCTCTTTGATAAGTAAAAGTGATTTTTGAATTTGAAGTCACAGCATTGCATATCACATCTAGGTAGCATCCTAGTGAGAATACATTAGGTGTGAAGTCTGTGAGATTGGCATCCTGGAGAGGAACGATCCACAGTTTAGGAGATACATTTTAACATATCTCAAAACCCTAATAGATTGAGTTGACATCCTGGAGAGGATAAGAATTGAATCAAACTAAACTTTCATTAAGTCTAGGTTTAACTGAATTTTCCATATTCGTCTTACATCATCCTAATCCAAAGGGCTCTTGTTATCAAACTCTTTTCTTATTTCTTTCTTTTCTTCAATTTTTGTTAAGAATCCATTTTTATCACAAACATGATTTCTATCATTAGTTGGTGGGAGTAGATAGATGGAGTTAATATTAGTCCTCGTGGGATCGATATTCAACTCGCTGTTGAACTATTACTTGATACGACTAGTGCACTTGGTAGTAATATTTTCTGCATAATTAGCACACATCACTGAGCGACTATACTCAAGATGCAAGATGGAACGCTCCAACTCAGGGAATCCATAGATTGCGCTGAACTCCTTTAGCGTAAGGCAGAAATCCTTGTTGTAATGTCTGAAGGTGACGTTGGGTTCCTCCTCCCTAGAACGTTCATGATTTGGTCTCCCGTGCTCGATGTTATGGGCCTCAAAGGAGATCATGTCATATGTGGGCCACTTCTTTAATATGAAATATGCAATGCCAATCCCGTGCTCGATGTTGTGGGCCTCAAAGAAGATAAATGATGGATTTGTAATGAAGTAAAAAAATATGTCTATTCATTTTTTTTGCAATGTGTACGCACATGCTTTTGTAGCAGACATTTATTCGATTTGAAAAAGAACAAATTGAATGTCAACAAGAAAAAGTGGCGACAAAGGAAGTTTGTTATGGGATGATGAAAGCTTTTTTTTTAGTCATAAAATCATTTGGATGATGACGACTTTTTTACTCATAAATTATCAAAGATGTTAGATATTGAGAGAGGTGATTTTGAAGGTCCTATCCATGTTTATTTATAGTACAACCGACTTCTAGGTTCTTGCATCCAACCTAGACTAGTTGGTTTTAGGTCGCCAAGAAATATTCCCCTTAGAATCTAATTGTTCGATACGCTAATATTCCAAATAGCACACTTGTACCTCATCAACAACTTTATTTCACCACATTTTATATTTTTATTTTTTTTTTCTTTCATTTTTTTTCATATTTTTTTCCAAATATATATAAGTCAAAGAATACTTATTGTGTAAAAATGCAATCATAATGAAGACTAGAAAACAAAATTAAAAAAGCAAGCTTAAAAGATATAGTTGTATGTTTTATAATTCTACTCAACAACATTCTTCTTAATAAAAGTAACAATAATTGGATTTCATAGATTGACAGGGTGTCTTATTTTGGTATAAAAGAAACAACAAGATACAAATGACGCGAGAAAGTTTGACACAAATAATCTTTTATTTTTTTGCAACTTTTATGTATTTTCATTTAGCAAAAACATTAAAAAGAATAGAAAGACAATAAATCATAAACCTAATGCAATACTAGCCAGATAAAGCAAACATGATGCATGAAATACAATCTCCCCAATCTCGAAATCAATACTATCCTTAGTGTTAGACAGCCCTAATAGATCACTAGTGAACATTAAATAAATAAATAAAAAGAAAGAAAAAGAAAGAAATATCCCACGCATGTTCTATGGTGTTGATGTACTCAAGAGGAACACAAATGGATTGCAAAAGGAGTATCGTTGGCGGAGGATCTTATATACACCTTTCCACAATTTCCACACGTCAGTTTGATGCAAAGAAAGAGTACATGCTCGTGTTTCATATGTTAGTGTGTTATAGTGTGGATGAGATATGATATTGCACATGCAGTTAGTGTTATCACTAGATTTATGAGCAATTTAGGGAAAGAGCATAGGTAAGTAGTGAAGCACATTTTTCGATATCTAAGAGAAATATATAACATTGGCCTCATCTATGGACATGATACAAAGTGTTTGTTTACTAGTTGTTCTTTTTTTTATTATGTTGTAGATGTTGATGGAAGAAGATCACTGATAAGCTACGTCTTGATATTGGAAAATGTTGTTATCGGTTAGAAGTGTACTCTACAATCTTTAGATACATTACATAATCCAAAGGTAGAATACATTCAGTAACAAAATTTGGAAAGGAATTAGTTAGTTGGAAAGCTTAATCAGAGATCTTAGAGTACATCAAGATCTGACTATAATACATTGTGACAACTTAAGTGCAATATGCTTCGTATTGAGAAGATGATGAAGGTGAAGAAAGTTGGCAAACAAATAATCCAATTGGCATGTTCACCAAGTCAATTTCTTATATTAAGTTTCAACATTATCTGAACATAAACAATTGGAGTAGCCCAGAGATGAGATTGACAATGGTAGAACTTCACATATTATATACTAAAGACGATTCAAGTCAAGATGGAGAATTATTAATAATGCAGTGAATTTTAACCCAACAATAAAGTCATATGATCTCTATGCAATACAACATGTTGAATAATTGGAATGACGAAGTTGTCCATTCCATTCGGAGGTTTCTCTATTGGGACAAGAAGCCTGAGTTACCTAGTCAGAGTTTAATGTCCTATTTTGTATTAGAAGTTTCTATGTTTTTTTTCTAGAATTTGGGTCATTATGTTATTTTCTTCTACATCAAACAGAGATATCGTCGTCGCTTTTAAGCTCCAGTTAAAAGTGAATCTCATTAATTTTGTATATCTTCTATATAGATGATTTTATCTTCCATATTGAGGATTTTTCTCTCTTATCTACTTTCCGCAACAAATACACATAAACAATGCCAAGAAGTCATGAACTATGAGTTGGCTGATGGCGCACCCAAAAAAAAGAATACTAATTTTTTATGAGTATTTTATCTCTTAAAATTTACATTAACATCGTTCAACAATAATATAAATATATTATTGTTAATTAGATTTTTTTTTGCTAATTTGAATGTTGAATTGTTGGCCTTTATCCAAGTACTAGAGGTCTAAAACATGAGACTCGTGATGATAAAAGTTAGCACTTCCATTTCGCAACTACCAAACTTGAGTATCACATTCTAATAATTAAATCAAATTACTTATTATGATAATAATATTTTATTAATGTAAACACATATTTAGTTATTGAAAACATAAAAAATTGGGAAGAAAAATGATAAAACTCTACACCATAACTATATATTTCCATGCAAACTTATGATAATAATTTTTTATTAATTTAAACCCACATCTAGATGTTGAAAACATCAAAAGCAGAAGAAAAAAAGAAAGAAAACGATAAAACTGGAAAACATATTTTCATGCAAGGCTATAAGACTTCTGAAAAAAATTAATAATAATAATAGTAGACCTCTTAGCTTCTGATCATTATGCTTGAAATGAAGCGTCACTATTCAATTAACTTGGCAAAGGGGATGTGATCAGAACTTACGTATGCCTTTTTAGCTTCTCAAAAGTCTATATATATATGTATAATACATGAAACAAAGCCACCGACACGGCAAAGCAGAAGCCTTAGAAACTAATGGCAGCCGAGATGAAGTTGAAGCTTCTGGTGAACACAGCCACCAACACGGTCTTGTTCGCAGAAGCTTCAAAGGAAGTGGTCGACTTCCTGTTCGGCCTCCTGGTGATGCCAATTGGCTCCATCGTCAAGCTTCTGTCCCAAAAATATATATGTGGAGCCTTAGGCAACATCTTCGCAAGCGTGCAGGCCATGGACGCCACCTATCTCCAATCCAGACTTGTCAGGGACGCCCTCCTCAACCCTGTCGTACACCGGAGCGTCGCTCCTGCTTATGACCCGCTGTTCCTCTTTCATCCGAAGACGGTGACGCCAGCATCAGCACCGAGTGGATACTTCAGATGCACCAACGTTGACAAGCTCAGGTGCAGATTGTATATTTGCAACGCTTCCCGCGTGACTTGCCCCTCCTGCACAAACGTGATGACCGGAGAAGCCACAATGGTGGAAGCATCTGCGGCCGTGGACTCCAAAACAAAGAAGGGTTACGTGAAGGAAGTGGTGACTTATGCCATAATGGACGATTTGAGCGTGACTCCCATGTCCTCCATCTCGAGCATCACCATGCTCAACAAATTTAACGTCACAGATGTGGGTGTCCTTGAGGAGACTACTGTCAAGTTAGGCATCTGTAAGGTAGCAATTAATTAATCCTTGTTGATCTTAATTTGAACAATCGTTTATAAATTATATGTAGATACCTTTTTCATGCACTCATACGTACGTGATTTGTATTATATATTCCTGATGAAAAATTTACCATGCGTGTTAGGGTTTGGAGTTGCTGAAGGCATCTTTGCATTCCAAGACCGTGCTCAGCGACGTGTTCCTGGCAGCACCGAACAAGTCTGCGAAGAAGCGGAAGAAGAATTGATCTGATACGACGCGTCATGCATGTACGAAACTTTGCTGATGCGTGCACATTTCTTATTTCTGGGTTCTTTCGTGCTTGCATGCACTTGTCTAGTTGTTTTTTCCAAAGTATTTGTAACATCTGTAAAAAAAATAAAAAATAAAATAAAATCGCCTCAGAAGGGGCAAAACCCAGGAGATTTTATTTTTTATTTTTTTATTTTTTTTTTTTACATATGTTACATTCTACCCCCTTAAATAAAAATTCGTCCTCGAATTTTCTCGATAGATAAATATTATTATATTTTCATGATATTATTTTGATAATTACAATCATCTATTTTTTTTCACGTTAAATCTCATGACTCCCGTGTCGGTGAGATTGACAATAAATCGTGATCTCTGATTTTAAAGATTTGTTTAGTCTTCCTTAGTCAATGTGACTTTTTATTTCTAAAGTCTTCAATTTTTTTTTTATTTGAATCTTCTCAATAACAATAGATTCGAGAAATTTCTTAGAGCCTAGATTACTCCTAATATATAGGAGATCCACAAATAAGTTCCATGCATGCTTTAATTAAGCATTGCTCTAATATATTTTTTATTGTGTGTATAAGACTAATTGTCTTATAATATAGATGACATATAAGGTTTAACATGCTTCTGCTACGCAACTCTGATATTTACCTTTTTTTTTAAATTGAAATCCCATATGTTTCTTGTGATAAGATAAAAGTCCTATATCTACATTCTGGCTCTTATTTTCAGGCTTTGTCGATTTTTTTTTTAAGGTCACTATGACATCAGTACTAATTTTTTTCTTGAATAAAGTTTGAGCCACAATTTTTAATGATCTTCAATAAACTCTAATGACATACCCTTGACTTGTTTTCGATCTCTTCTTTTTTTTTTTACTCAAGGCTTCGATAGTCAAGTTTGCTTTATTTACTTGACGTTGGATGGAAAATTCATTGTCTTTGGCAAACTTTAACCTTCGTGTTTTCTCTATGTTCAATTCTTATTAGGAGAAATTATACTTTAGATTCTCTATGGTCAATTTATACTTCGAATTCTCTACTCTATATGAGTAATCTTCTCATATCTATAATGCAATCACTAAGATTGTTTACTCTACATTGCGGAATAATTCTTTTCACGCTTCTTTCATTGTTTTGAAGAATATGTGTTTTTTCTGACTAGATTAATATTTATTTTAATTTGATGCCTCCATCATTTAGTTGGTGTATTTATCACTATAAGATGCAATCTATCGATATTGATACCATCATAAGTCGTGTCTTCAATTATTGATTGTTAACTTCTCATCCTTTAATACATAAGAGTTTCTTGTCTTTTTTTCCTTTTTAGATTCAAAGATCAATTTTCTATTGTGTCAATATCATTATCAATTGATTGAGTAAGACATCATTACATGGTACTTTTTTTTAGATCACTTTGTTTTACATTCTATAATCAATGAATATTCTAAGTGATTCATCTTTCTTCTTTATAATTCGGACTAGTGCATCCTATAAGGGTATGAAACAAAGTCCTTGCCAAGTAATTCTTAAAATTCAATCTTAAACTTATTCATTTTCATCTATGTAATACAATACAATGACTTCATAACGCGCGATCTTTGGCATAAATTAATATCAAACCCAATATCTATTTCTGATGATAATCCCAAAGTATATCGGGAATACATTTGGAGAGTTTAGTATATCAATTCAATCAACGTCATTAAATAAGCACCACTAATGATCACATTTGTCATCAATATGTGTCATGAGACCTAAAGTATTAGGTGAGTCTTCACTTGTAATTGCAATAATAATATCATTATTATATTTTTTCATAGTATCAATATCATGGTGAGATAGCTAATCGATACTCGATATATCGTAGTAATCTACCATCGGTATTACTACCAATCAACATTCAGGACATCCGGAATATATCTCCTTGTCGATACATTACTTACCAATATCAATCTCAATCGCTCAGGTTCAACATCCAACACTATGTATGAATGACACCCGAGTCATACAATACGTTAATATAGAGGTAAGTAAACTAATCACTTTACTTGAGATACATGTCACTTTGGCTATCATTGTGTCCTTTTGACTATTTTAATTTTTACAACAATGAAATTCATTGTATATTATCTTTTATGGAGACAATAAACCACTTATAAACTTTATATTCAATCGTGAGGTGAGTTCTTCAATGAATTTATTTGCCTTGCCCTCTTCTGTATTGTATTAAAGGGCTATTATTCTTTAGGCACAACTACTTATTTATGTCCCCATTCAATAACAATTTCTTTTTTCGAGCTTCACAAATTTTCATTTTTTTTTTTACTCTTTGACATATTGCATAAATCAATACTTCTAGTTAGTTCGCCTTTAAAATTTTTGTCTCAATGATTCGATAATTATCGACAAATCATGTCCTTCTTTGAGTTTGATTAATACATATATTTAGCCTCGTTGGGATCTTTATTCTCCATGAATAGATGTAGATTTGTCTTTATAAACATATGAAATTAATAAGGTCTTGTAACTTTTATTTTCAATAGTCTCCCACTCTCGAAATATTTTCGAGAAAAGAATATCAATCACGTAAGATCATAATAATCCATTTCTATACTTTTCATTTATCAATAGCTATATTTCACCATATATTACATGGTTCACAATTCAATATACACATAATGACTTACCACATTACATTAACAATCTTCGATGGCTGCTCATGACGATTGCACATGGACGTTGGAGTTTCAATAATTAGGAATCTATACAATCAAAATTTGTAAATTTTAAACCTTAAATAATCATTTCTCTATAACTCAATAAAATATTTTTACTTTAATACCAATGACTAAATAGTCTTAATCTTTTGATCTTAACTATATGACTTTACACAATAAATCTTTTACACAATAAATCTTTTACAATAAATCTTTTACAATAAATCTTTTATGTCGCATTTTTTAATGTAGCTTATGGAGCCAATTGGATATCTCACTTCTATTCAACAACACTAGTCATCGGCATCTCACTAGAAAACTTTCTCTGATCTATTTCTAATGAGAAGCCAAAACAATGTAATGTAGCATTATCACAAGGTAAGTTCGCGTAAAACAATATGGTAATTGCGCCATGAGGAAGGCTTAGTTTAAGATTATATAAAGTAGGCTATCTCTTAGGTGGTTGATCTTGATGTTCCTTTTTTGGTACATGATAATCTTCCTCTGCTGATAAGATGATTCGCAAATACAAGAGATAAAATGCTTTGAATGTTTACGCCTGGAGAGTTCTAATTTGAAGTATAAGGAAGTTGTTGGTCATAACTGTCGAGTTCAATTGCTCAATGAGGGTGATTTAGCTATGGTATACTTGTGAAAAGAAATATCCCTTGTTGGTACTTATAACAAGCTAAAAAATAAAAAGTAGATGCCTTGTCGTGTTTTTAAGAAGATCAATGATAATGCTCGTGTGGTTCATGTGGTGTAACTTCTTGATACTACATATCAATGTGGCTTATTTTTATCCTTATTAGTCTTCATACTTTAACTAGTGCTCGAGTAAGACTTTCTGAAAGTTGGGGAAGCTGATGTAGGAAATGATACTAAAAACACGTAGATGTTGGAGGAAGACACATCTGATTCTTAGTTATTTTAGTTGGTTTTGGTTTTATCTTTTAGTTCAGGTATAGTTAGTTAACTTGTGATTCGTTGGATTATCTATTAGTTGGTGGTATTCCCTCTTGGGTTGTAGTTATCTACTTGGATTAAATCCGTTGAGAGTTTAGTTGAGTTAGGACTTTGAACATATATAGTGTACATATTATCATTTTGTTGGAATGATATAGAACTTTGTTTTATTTAATTTTGATCCTTCTTTGGGAAGAGAGAAATTAATTATCTAACTCATTCTCTCGAGGCATGGGACCGATAATTTTGGTGGTACTTTGGGCCATCAAATCAATGGCACCAACAATGGTGAACTCTCAATCTTTACGCTACCTCATGTTGTCATTCAATCAGTGGAAGAAAGAAGAAGGCCAAACTATAAAGGTGTACTTCAAATTTATGCATTCCAAAAACTTGATTATGGCTCAATTTGTTTCTTCAATAGTGATATCCAGCAGTTATGTGCCCTCCACCATTATATTCATTAGAGTGAAGTACTTAATCCAAGTTTTATGCACAGATACAAAAGTAAGTGTTAGGGTTGATTTGAGATGGTAATATGTGGATGGAGATCAATCATATCTAACAATATGATGCACAAGTGGATAGAAAAACAAGTTGGAAGAAGCATATGATTCTTAAACTTTTAGTTGACAAAAGCTACCAATCATGTATCCACACATTCATTTAGTAAAAGAAAAAAAAACATAACAAAAAGTACAACATTAATTAGCAGCATGGAAGGAAAATTAAGCTACCATTATATGGAGTTTCACATCATAACTAAAATGATTTTCAAACAAATTAATGTCCTGATGAAAACACAATTACAACCACAAATTCTATGTATTTCACTTCCTCTTTCCAAACATGCCCAATCCTTCTCCTAAATTTTGAAAAGCATTAATTAGAAGATGGAGTGATGTGCCAACAATCTCTACAATGTACTATTAACCAATTTTGTAGATAGAGAGAACATGCAAGCAAGTGTATTGTATGTATTTGATCGTGAAGAAATTGCTTTGGAAAAGCATCGGAAAAATAACAATGCCTTAACCAAATGAAGCCAAACTTTTAGAACGAGGTTGAATACTTCCTTGTTGAGCAAGTTGTGATACATAATATGAAATTGTTTTTGCACCTCTTCCATCATAGTATCTCTCTCTCTCTCTCTCTCTCTCTCTCTCTCTCTCTCTCTCTTCGCAATTCTCGATGTATTTCTCCATACACCTCTTCACACATGCATTGCGAATTATTCTCAATCATTTGTTCAACTAGAGAGTCACCTATGTATTGAGATGTAACTGAACTTGCACTTTTCACCACTGCTTGAGCACATTTCATGTACCTAATCAATACACTCTTTGTTATAATTGTTGAAGCTCTAGTTACTTCAGTCGGTAGTGAAATGTCCAAAATCCTTACAATTTAATAATAACTAGTCTTGTAAATTGAGGTTTAATACTTCCTTGTTGAGCAAGTTGTGACATCATAATATGAAATTGCTCTTGCATCTCTACATTTGTTGTTTGATGATCAACTTTTTCCCTCTCTTATTTCAGCTTCTATAGTCTCTCTCTCTCTCTCTCTCTCTCTCTCTCTCTCTCTCTCTCTCTCATTCTCAACGTATTTCTTAGTGGCATATTATTCTCAATTGTTTCTTCGAATAGCCAATCATCTATATACTGAGACGTAATTGCACTTGCACTTTTTCCTGGTGCTTTCCCTGAGCCAAATCCATACACTATTCCAATTATTGGAGCTCCATTACTTCAATGTAAGAGATGAGGATAGGGTTGTATAAGGACCCCATATATCACAATATAAGAGATGAAATGAAGAGGCATCTATATTAATACTAATTGGAAACTTATTTTTAATGTGTTTTACTCTACAGCAAACTTCACAATTATTAATTGTTAATCTAAGCATTATTATTTGTTGACCAACTGATGCAAAAGAACGAGAAGGATGATGTAGCCTAATATGTCATAAATGATTTGAGTCTGCATAATTTGAATATGAAATGGACTTTGTCCGAAATGATGTTGACTTGGAGGTGGAAGAATTTGCAAGAAAGTTTTATGTCACGTATTTCAAGTAATACACACCACCTTGATGCTCATCTACTCAATCAACCTCTTATGCACATGGTCATGTATCAAGCAATAACTAGACAAGATATTGCATTGAAGCGATTTTGCTATAGAAAGTATATTGCATTGAAACAATTTAAAAAAAATGTCTCGTAACATGAGACTGTCACCAAAATGGATCGTGCCAAACTGAGTAGCACACATAGAATTTTCGTTGGGATTGGTATTATGATTACCAATTATTGCGTGACATAAATGCTAGCTATCTTAATGGGTTATTTTGTGCTTGACATAGTTGCTATCTTAGCCCTGTTTGGGACAAGAACAAGAAAAGTGAGAGTTAAGAAGAATATTCTTTTTTTATTCTTGTGAAAAGAATAAGAGTGAGATGTTCTAGTGATGTGTTTGGACAAATTAATTGGTATTGTAATAGTTAAAATTAAATAGTGTTTATTATATTTTTTATTAAATATAATTAGTGATTTATTAAAAGTATTAATTAGAATTAATTAATAAATTCTAATTATTAATTTTAATTAATTAATATAATTATAATTATTTGTATACAAATTAATATATATATTTTATTTATAATACAATAATAATTAGTAAATAGTTATAATATTATGATAATTAACTAATACTTGCAAAGATTTGTTAATATTTTATTACATTTTTATAATATATTATTATCTAATAAATAATTAAATGCATAATTATTATTGTTTTATGAAATTATATTTATTTATTATTCATCTATAATGTCACACTTTTCTGCAAAATTTATAACATGCTAAAAACTTAACTAATTATGATTATACAATAATTATAAATATAAATTAATTTAGTAAAGCAAGTTAAAAAAATTGGTGGCACAGAAAAATTAGATAGTGTTTGATTAAAATGAGAAAAAAATAAATTTATCATTTTATTATATATTTGTATTAGATATAATTAGGGATTTATAGAAAGTATTAATTATAATTCATTAATATAATTCCAAATATTTAGTTAAATAATGATAAAAACTATTAGCAACTATAAAAATTAACATATAGTTAGTCTTGTTCTATTTATAATAAAATATTAACTACTAAATAATTATAATATTATATTAATTAATTAATGCTTGTTAAGACTACATAATATTTATCATTGTTCTATTTATAATAGTATCACCTTAATAATTAATAGAAATATTAATTATTAATATTTATGAAATTATATTTATTTATTATTCATTTATAATGTCTCACTTTTGTGCATAATTTATAAAATAGCAAAAAACTAATTATTATAGTTAATAATATAATTATGAATATAATAAAATTTAATAAAATAAGCTTTGTGCAAAATTTGTGGCAACAAAAAATTGTTCTTGCCATTAGCAAGAACAAATTATTCTTGTGTTAAGAAGTAAAATAGGTGGTTTCATCAATTTCAAGGTGGTTTCACTATTTAAAACTGCTATTTAATAATATTAAGTTATTCTTACGGTGTTTGAGTAAAAAAGTTAGAATAAGGAAATTATTTTCCTCTAATTCCCATAAAAGGCCCTTAATGTGTTATTTTGTTATTATATGATTTGTCCTTGGATGTGCCAAAAGAAGGAAATCAAAATAGTTCGTGTGGGTATAGTTGAAAGTGTTATTATTTGATCAAAATTTTATTATCTTTTAAGAAAGAAATTACTTATTATTTCAAAATTTAGTGTAAACTAAAGTTGCAACAAACTTTTTTCATGAAATTCATCGGAATTTCATGAACCTATGTAGTCATATGTTCTTTTTTCTTATTTAATTTTATAGTCAACAACCTCTGACAAAAAATTATAGTACAAGAAGAATGAAATAATTATAATATCTTCTTGAAAACATTAGTTTATAACAATTAGTTAGGAAATACAAAATATTTAAAGGGGTTCAGAGTATACAACACTCGTTCATTGCAAGAATGAAAAAAATATGATTAACAAACAACACTTTTTTGGGCTCGTGAACCCCCACATCATTCATTGCAAGAACGAAAAAAATATGAGAACATTATATTCATAGTCTACCAAACTATTCGAAATGGATTAAGGATGTTCGAATATTGACCGGATTAACAAATCATAATTTAGGAACAGCAAAGCTAAAGCCAAACGGGCCTTTGAACCCTCGTTTTGTAATGCTACAGCGTGTTACCACCTATCTCTCTTTTTCATGTTATACCATGATGCTACATCATGAGAGACAAGTAGCACAACTAGGAAGGAGAAGAAAGAGTCGGAAGATTCAAGGGAATAATGATACAAAGGAGAAAAGGCATATAGGAAAGGAGCATCTCCACTTATGAGCAGAATCGGAAGAGAAGAAAACCCTGCAGGAGAGAAGGTGCATCTACTAAACCTGCATTTCATCTAAATCTATAAACTCAACTCCTTGCTCTCTACAATTTTACAATGGAAATGGTGAACTTACCTGTTAGCTGCTATGCCTATGGTTGGCTACGACTTTACCATCTTAGATTTCATAGTAATATTCTTATGACAATCAGGAGGTTAATGGTAATGAGTATAGGATATTCTGAATTGTTCACTAATCCACAGCTGAGGTAATTTATTCACTAATGCCAAGTGATTCATGTCCTCAATGGTGCAATTAACAATTGAGAAATCCCAGAACTTGTTAGAAAAGATGTGAAGATGAACCCTGTTTTTGAGAGGTGATCTTTTATTGATTGATCTTGCATTCTTAATTGATATTAACTTATGTTCCTACTCATCGAGAATCAAAGAAAAAAATCCCATTATATATAACTGTCTTATTAATGCATACTAGTCTTGTTACTTAGTTAATCTAACTATGAAGTAGGACATTTAGATAGGAATCTCAGCTGTATATGTTGTTCATGCCTCAAAAGCCAAACCGAGAATTGTTATGACCACAAAATAAGGTATGAGTCTCACCTCAACATGTAATAAACAAAAATTAGCTTGTGATGGCTATATTAAAAGTAATATGGTCTGAGTTGCCTCATTATCTTATTAATCCATATGAATAAACTATCATACATTAGTATAAAAAGAATATTAATCATTGTAGTAATTCATGGTCAAGTAAGCAATCCTTTTTCTTCTCAAAAATTAAGCAATATATAAAAGCATGTTAACAACATTGTCAGCTATCATTAAACGAGGAAAGAAATAGGTAAAACAGATCCTAACTTAGTTGTCTAAACTATAAATTAGAGAAAGTTTTTTGGCCGTTGAGCAACCTTAGAAAGAAGAGAAGTGTAATGCAAGAAGAATACAAGAAAGAGCCCCTCCGAAACTTACAGCTCTATTATAAGACAAACTCTTTGCAAATCTTGTATTTTACAAGGCTGACAAAATCATTTGTATGCTCAACTCAAATGATTGTTGCATCCAATATTCTTGCAAATCTAGAGTGTAAATCAATATTTTTTTTTTGTTTACCTTTTTACAGGCATCATTACTTCAGTAATTTGATTATACATGAAAATAACACCATAGAGATGGGAAACTAACATTGCACAAGATTTGCAAACAAGAAAAGTATGTCAATTGAAATAGAAAAATATGACAATTGGAGCAAGATTTGCAAACAAGAAAAATATGACAACCCATACTCTTTAGTTGAAAGATATGACAACTGAAAAAATTGGGAAAAAAATAGAGATGACAAGAAAATAAACAAATTCTTGTAAACACATGGATTAACAAATACATTACTTAAAGAATCATTGAATCAACTTGTAAGACGACAGAAAATTGAGTACTTACAGAAACACTAGAATAGACTTCCAGGACAGCATAAACTTCCATGTTTGAATCACTTAAAGATTAAGTCTTCTAAACAATTTTCCAAGAACACATTTATGGAATTCACACAATTTTTCTTATAGTTGAAGTTTGAATGTAAGAATTAAGCAATTTAAAAGGTAAAGCACAAATGGCTCTAGACTGCCTCATGCTGATATACTTCAAAATAACAAATACTTAAATGTTTCTCTTTTGAGTAGAAACATTTGGGTGCCTTATTACAAAGAAAAAAGATACAATGCAACTATATGACTTTTATTGATTTGGTAAATATATTTTAAGAAAAATACGAAAGCATGTTGGATGTTGAATATATAAAGTTATGGTAGAAGATACAATGCAACTATCTGATTTTTATTGATTTGGTATTTATTTCTGCTTCTGACACAAATTGAAGAAGAAAAAATAGACAGTATTAATGCATTGGAAACGATCTATTAGATTATCTAGGTAAGCAACGCAAAAAAATGTGGCATGTACCGTATATTAATTTACTAGGTACCGGCTAAGATAATTTGTTTAGAGGGAAAAAGGATGTTTAACCAAAGGAGCCAAAAATAATACAACATAAAGGAGCCATTAAGACGAGAACCAAGAAAGATACATTGAAATTGTAGACAGGAGATTTGTCTAATCAATACTCCGCACTGCAAGGCATCGCCGGAAAAAACCCGCCGGAGCGGTCGCCGGAGGTCCGTCGCCCTGGCCGGTGGTCGGAGGAAGCCAAGGGACCCGATGTGGCCAACTGAGGCGACGGACGTTGGACCCCGCTCGGGGTCACTTCTTCAGGGACATGCCTCCTCCTCAATATACCGCAGGCCCAGGGGGTAGAGTGGCGAAGAGTAGCGTGGAGGACCAGCCAGGGGGGTGCAATTTTACTGTAGCTGGCGCTGCCTGCTGCTGGCCCGTGAAAACATCTATGTTTTCTCGGCCGCGCCCAC
>LTAE01005844.1:0-27206 GCA_001647135.1 Pontederia paniculata | reverse complement strand
GAATTTGAAATAAATCATTAGGCTCGTTAATCATGATTAATGAAGACTTATCTTTTCCAACAAAAGACGTGAATGATCTATATATAATCATCATCCTACGCAAAGTTGTTAAGTTCGAGTTTCTACCTAAACTCATCTTTGAGGGGGTACATTCGTATCGTAAAATCGGTACGTAAAAACTTAGAGTTTAGATACAATATTAATTTAATGATAATAAATGTCAAAATGATATTAAATATGATAATAAATATATAAAAAAACTAAATTTACATTATAAATCAATAACTGAAATGTCACTGATCCATTCTAAGCTTGACAAGTTCGAACATACATGGAGATCTACTTAAATTTGTGTAAGTTTGTATAGTAAACTCATAAATTTTATTTACTAATAAATAAATTGTATAAAATAAGTACCATATTCATTATATGATATTTTCTATTAAGTATTATTATTTTATCGTCATCATCGACATAATTTGCATAAAAAATAAAATATTGCATCCTTATAATAAATTGTTCATAATGTTATCTAATTTTGTTTAGTATTATGGTCCAAAGAATGAATAACAAAGAAAAACTATTAGCAATTTAATATTAATAAATCACTTCAATAATATTATATTAATGTATTTTTTTTTGCTGTCATATTTCAATTTATTACAATATCATAGGTTTAAGATTTTTAATAAGATTACAATCTAAAAAAAATTATAGTGAAAAGGATAAAAGAAAAGGAAAAGCAAAAGGTAAAAAAACAAAAAAAAATAGAAAATTAATAATGCAAATATAAAACTTAGCAACACTAGGATTTGAACCCATGACCTATAAATGGTAATGACAAGTACCAAATCAAAAAAACATCAATCCACATGTGTACTAAATTTGTCGAATATACTACTTAACTCGTAAGTATGAACGTATCTACACGTTTTTACAAGTTGAAACATATCTAGATCAGTTTTTACCTCTATTTTCGATTTTAGGTCGAGTCAACTCGTTTTGGTACCCTAGAAACGTGAAAACATAAGTTTTTAAGTATTAAAATTAGTTTTTGATAACCTTGATCCTACGCAAAGTTAAATAAAAATATTAACATAAGTAAACTTAATATAATTAATCAAATAATTCTATTTTCACTATTTCTTATTTAAATATTAGTTTCATGTAAATATAAGAAAATGGTATAACTTAAAAGATTAAATATTCAGTTTTATCTTTTGGGAACGACGTTGTAGAGTTTAACTAGAATCATAGTTATCAATTTTTAACATGTTGTTTATAATTTTTAAATGATAATTATTATCTCTTATATTTTCATTAAATTTGAAAATATCTTATAGAAAAATTGTGAACCATCTATTCATAATCTTAATCTCAATCCTAATTTTAATCATAGTTAAATAAAAGAATCAAACATAAAAAAAAAGGAAAAAGAAAAAGTAAATATGATATACATATGTACAACTCGATTCTGCACACTATGGAATGCATTAAATGATGGGCTACGCCTGTGCTAGGCCAACTCGGCCCGTAAAATTGACCACCACGGCCCGGTAAACATGCCTGCGCTTGGCCGCTCGTCCTCTGTTATACGCCGCCGGCGCCGCGCAGCGTTGCATCAATATCTTCCCTGTCCGACGCCTCGTCAAGCTCAGGAAGGCCGCGGTATGCATCCTCCCTGCCTGACTGACCCAGGAAGCCTCTGGCGTCCCTCCCTTCGAGTTCGCTACTGCTGTCGTCATCAAGGTCCGGGACGTCGAACTCCGCCGGTGGGTGCACATACGCAGTATCATTGCACCAGACCGGCCGGAGACGTCCGCATCGGAACCGCGGTCGTTGATCTCAGTTAAGTCTGCGGGTGGGATCTTCTCAATCGAGCGTATGACCTGTTCGAAGAAATGCCCCTGAAAGACTCGGTATCTTGGAACGTGATGACTTCCGGGTGCCTTGAGAAATGCGGATGCGACGACGCCATGTTGGACCAAGTGGACTGGAGCTTAATCCCGTGACTAGTTGGTCTGCTTGCGATGGGAATGGATATGAGCTGCATGTAGGGGGAGGGGAAGGAGGGACATTATGCTCTAATCGGACTATACCTGAAATTTGATGCGAACTACGAAGCCTGCTCTCTTCATGTTGTGGCAACAAACAGGAATATGGTCACTTGGAATTCTGCATGATCAGTGGATATTATTTGTGACACTTGGTTCGTTGTTTTGCAATGTTGCACAGTGAATTTGGGCACCCCAAGCTGGGAGAACAGATTCACTGGCTTTTCACATTGAATTTCAACTGTCATCAGATAGCTTCTTTGGAAATGCATGATTGATACACTTGATTTTTGAAGTGATGCTAATGAAAGATCTTGCGTCTTGGAATTCAGTAATATCTGCTCATAGGACTACATGTCTTATAATGAAGCATTTAAAATATGTTCACCAGAATGCAGCTGGGATGCATCAGAGAAAACGTGGTCATTATTTTTTTCCCTTTTTGCGGGGGCATATTGTCATTATTGCTACACCGCTGTCACCACTTGTGCTCGGTCTGAACTTACAGAAATCCAGTAGAGAACTGCACGGCAATATATAAAAACTTCAAAGAATGGCAATTCTAATATTGATAATGCACTGCTGTGTATGTTTCTGGAGTCAGATGATGTGACATCTGCTCAAATGATATTTTTACTCAGTTTTCATGGAGTACAGTGATTGTAGGTTTGATCAATTATGGGAATGGGCAAGTGAAGCATGGCATCTCTTCACACAAATGCACGAAATAAGACTAAGCCACAGTTACTTACCATGGTTTCTCTTCTTGCAGGCTGCAAATAACAATCAGTTTGAATATTGGTAGAACCATCCATGGTTGTGTGCAAAGGGCATAACCTTCGTGTTAACTGCACTTATTACTATGTGCATGGATTGCGGATATGAACTAGTTGTGTTGCAAATATTCTAGAACAAATCCTATGAAGAAATCTTAAGAAGCCAACAACTTAATCCATTCAACAACATGGAACCAGACACCGAAACAGTTCTTCCAAGTGCTTGTCGAGCATGATTGCTGAAAAGCTGGTTGAGTTGGTGCTCTTCAGTATTTCAAACTACATACTTTTGTCTAATATTTATTCCATAGCTGGTGAATGGTAAATCTTTCAACGCATTGAGAAAAATGATAAAGGAGTAAGGCCTAGAGAAACTCCAGGTAAGAGATGGGTGGGTAATTGACAGAAGAAGTCATGTTAAAACATGAGGTTGCCCCTTTCTTGGAAATGTAGGGTATGAGATAATTGCTTTACTTGTGAGGACTAAAAAATCATGGTTAGATAGATTAGTCCTTCCTTACTTTGTCTGTATTATAATAGTGTACTGTCGATATTAGTTATTGTAATAAGAGTAGCATGCTCTTTCACAGTAACTAGTAAGTAACCTAAGACTTGAGGTATATGATATAAAATATGTATAACATGTTGCCACATTTTTATTGTATTTGTAAGATTATTCAACAGAAAGAAAATTTAAGGAAATTGTGGATACTTTTATGGTGATTTATTTTGTGATTCTGTGTATTTGACCCAACATAAAAGAAACAAAAATATTTGTTTGACCATGAGGTTGTTCTTTTTCCTCTTTCTTTACCAGGATTCTGAAGCCATTTGATTTGATTGACTTGGTGCATGCCTCACACAGGAAGACAGATATATGAAACCCAGATCTTGTCTTTGATATTTTTATATTTGCAAAATTGGAAGAAGTTTGAAAGCCAAATTTTCAAATTGAACCTCACGCATGTTGCAGGGAGAAAGTATCAATGAAGAAGGACCTGAAAGAAGGGATCACATGTTAAGGTAATTGAAAATAAAAGGATGTAAGCAGATTACTTGTATTCTAAATCATATCACACTAGGATAGGATTTCAAAAGCATGCATGTTTCATTACTGTTGAGTTCATGTGTTATGTGCCCAAAATATTGATGCTTGCTAATGGAGAAAGATCTTTAAGTAAAATATCACTTTCAGATGCTTTCTTTTCCATGTGAATAAATTTGAGGCTCCCACTATAGTCAGTGTAGTGATCATTGAGTTAGTTTGACGGTGATGTAATACAATCAAAATTTCCGGCTCATAAAATAAATTGATGTATGGCCGTTATATTAATAGGACATGATATATTAGGATAAATAAACCATGATTTTAACAATATTGACTTAAGAAAAATGAGTTGATCATGGTCATCAAATTATTTGATACTTATATCACAATTAAACTCATTGCATTAGACAGCTAACAAAATATTGCATTACATTTAATTTGGGGTTCTCTTATACCCTCATCTTCCTTTGTCAAGTTGTGCTTTGTTTTTCTCCTTTGAAATTAATGATATATGAGGATACATACAACATGACTTTGAAATTAATGAGTTAAGAAAGATGATTAGATCATGGTCATCCAATTATTTGATAATTATATCACAATTGAACTCATTACTTAAAATCGTTTCATTAGACAGCTAACAAAAACATTTCAGTACAATTAATTTGGGGTGCACTTATACCCTCATCTTCCTATGTCAAGTTGTGCTTCGTTTTTCTCCTTTAGAACAAACACTATGAGCGTTAACTTAGGGGTTATGGTGGGCTAATCATCACCCCATCCTTGGCTCAAAAAGAGGAACAAGAAACCTATGATGCACTGAAGTTGTACAGAAGCCTAACAAGTTTGAATGGAGATCACTTATGTTTGCACCATACGTCCTGGGACATGTTTCAATGCCGCAAACCATTGGATTCATATATCAATGACTCCTCATCACTTGTCCAACAAGTGTTGGCATGAAAATTAATTAATTTGCACCCTCACAGTACCACTTTTTGTTTTCTCTTCTTGCCTCCCAACTGCCTTAAAGTGACAATAATTACATATTCTTTTATACGAGTTCTTAACCATTTTATTTTTGTAGGTAGGCGACTCGTATACGAGGAAAGGCACTTAGCCACTTCCCTTCGGCGCATGCAATCCTTGTCATCATCCAGAGGTAATTGTCACTTATATTTCAGCTTATCTTCTAACTATTTTTCTAATAGGATTTTATAAACAAATGCTCCACTTGTTGTAGATGATATTCTTTTTTTCTTCTTTGCCTAATTTAAAATTGACAAAATAAAAAAAGGGAGAGAGAGAGTATTCACGTATGACCTTACCTTGATGTGTGAGTGAGACAGACAAGTTGGCCTACCTTAGCATTTATAATGCATCAAAGGTCCCTGTCAAACACATAACAAATTGAGTCCATACATGCATGGAGAGGAAGTTCTCAAAGTCCCAAACCCTGTTTAGTTTAACAAAGACCTCTACTTTCTCCTTTGACGTTCAATAAATAAGGTTAGAACTTAGAAGAAGAGTGCCCCCGGAGAGAAAACTTTGCATGACATTATTCCTGTGGACCAAATCCCCATCACTCATTATCAGGATAAATACATATATGGAATGAGAAAAAAAAATATAGTTTACTAAATCGTGGATTTATCCATTGTTGTTGCTACTATCATCATCATGGCTAACCACCCTTTTGACGCACATCTTCCTTTGTTAAGATAATGGTGATGGCCAATTGGATAATTAATTAATTATCATATTAATAAAGAAGAAGAAAAATTCTTTGTTTGTCTTGTGAGAAAACGAATACTAAAAACATATGTTTTATTTTATTTTTTCCTATGAATGGTAATAAGGAAACTCCAGCGGAGAATAGATTTCCATTAACTGAACCTTAGAGAATACGGGAGAAAATTATTTTCTCTTTTGAAAATTATAAATTATTTTTCTGATTCACACATTCTTTCATTTGCTACATAAAACATAATTAATTATATTTGTTGTGCTATTTCTTTCGGTTAAGTATTTTGCTATTTTATAAAAGAAAATCAAGTTTAGAGTACACTTTCTCAAAAACATTTTTCTCCTAATAATTCGCTACCCTTTATTTTGTTGGAAGCAAACAGTCTTAGGTAAAACAAGCTAGCTGCTTTTTTTTACTGTCGACTTCATTAATCAATGATGTTTTGGACGGTCCAGATGTAATTAGTAAGTTGTTATAATCAACAAAATCTCTCTCTCTCTCTCTCTGGGGAAAGAAGTAGAAGCCAATTAAACCTAACGTTATAGAAATGTGATCGAAATCGAACATAGCTAGTTGTTCGATAATGCCAAGTGGACGGTAGAGGAAAATGAAAAAGAAATCGGGATCATTGTCAACTATTTTTGTATATTTTCTAAAAGTAGACTTAAATATCAAAATTGAAGGGAAGGTATAGGCTTGGGCCGAAGCCTCTTCTCATCAAAATAAATAAATAAATTGAAGGGGAGGTCTGGTGGGGAAGGACATATATGTCGACATCATCCTCCTAAATAGTGAGGGGGTGTGTCCCCAGCAATCTAAATGCCATTTCCATTTGTTTGAGCTAATAATAATTATTTGCAGGACCCCCACCCTCCTCTCTTTGCACTTGTTATATATCTGTTGCCACACCTGAACAATTATGTTACGTGTGTGACGAGTGAATTCTACTCCACCATCCTGTCGTTTTTCCTTTAATTATTATTTCGTTCGATGGTACATTATATGTAGCACAGCACATTACACTGATATCATCGCCTTTATATATATCTATAAAATTCATTTTTCATAATTGATCATTACAAAATATATCCAAAATTATTTTTTTAGACTTGCAAACTTATTTAAATAAATAACTCAATTTCATTGGAAAGTCGTATCGATCATGCATGAGGATCACATCAAAGCCAGACAAAACGAGTGTCATAACAAAGCCACGCAATATTAATTTGCAATTTAATTACATATTGGATAATTGTGATGGATCAAGCATAAAACAAGTTGATTGAAAAATCATCATTATCTTATTAAGGAAGCACACTAAAGAACTCTCTACCAAATGGACTCTTCATTTAATTAATATGATGTTGATGCTTAAAGTTACCACAAATTGAGGACAAGTACAGTGGTACTTGTAAGTGTAATATATGTAAAAACAAAAAGAAAAATTAGAAAAGAAAAAGAGAAAGAAAGAAAAGAATTGAGACCATGGCCACTTAGTGCATCCTCATTGAACCTCCCAAAGCGCCAACAGTCACCCACCCAAGTTTGAATTCGAGATTGAGGTCAATTCTCTCCATTTTTAAAAGAAAAGGGAAATGTCACGGGTTCTTTTTGTGACCAGCTGAAACATTGACGCTCTGCGGCGTCGCGCCGCGTCCAGGCCATGCGTCAGCGCACAGTTCTGCACGCCCGATCACACGTCATCGTTCTCATGGGTCACGCCCACTTTTGTCAAGGGACATCAAATGAATGCTCTCAAGTTATCTTAAATGATTTCTTAGGACTTTTCATGTATTTAGTCATGTGTCTAAGGGAAACGTCAATATTTGGTAGTGCAGCGCATGGTGGCATTGTTGTAATTGGGGTGAACAGTAAAATTGCACCCCCTGACTAGTCCTCCACGCCACTCTACCCCTGGGTCTGCTGTATATTGGGGAGAAGTATGCTATCCCCACCCCGGTTGTACCCATTTTGCATTGTTTAATGAAAAACTCTCATTTCTCAAGCAATCGTCAATGTTTTGTCCGTTGCTCATGCAAATATTGATGTTTCTGATGTGCATGCCACAATAGCGGATCGACGCTCCGCATTGTGACCAAATCGCCCCTTCGGTGTGCACGCGCCCTCGGTGCGCTGCGCGTCCCTTCGGAATGTTGCTGCTCCAATGCTCCGCTTGACGTTGCCTAAGTGCTGCCGCACAGGACAAGTGCCCGCTTAGACGTCGACGCTCAAGTCCCAAGCGTCGACGCACAGCGCTCTGCGTTGCCTGCTCAATCGTCGATGCACAACGCTTCGTGTTGCCTGATCAAGCATCGACGCACAGTGCTCTGCGCTGCCTGCTCAATCATCGACGCACAGAGCTCCGCGCTGCCTGCTCAAGCGTCACCGCTCAGGACGCTCCGCCTAGCCTGCCCGCGCATCGCCGCACAAACTCCGTGTCCTATCGGAGAAGCGCCCGCTCGAGTGCCCGCCAAGCGCCGCACAATCGCTGTCAAGCACCCGTCTTGACGCCCCACGCAAGACACCAAGCACGACGCCGCTCCGCGATCCCGTCGTGTCCCAAGACTTCCGCTGCTCACAAACTCAAGACCCGTTCATTCAGGCTTGTCTAGGCGCTCCTCTCGCCTAGACGCCGCACATGGTCGTGGCCGCACAAACGCCCCGTGACAAGTTGTTAAAGCTTGGGAAGAAAGAAAAAAAGAGAAGAGCTATTGGCAAGATCAATTAGGTTTGGCCAATGTAGTTTATAGAATTGCAATTCTGCAATATTATTGATTAGGAGTATGGATCATTAACATTGATTAAGATTGATGATTTTAAGTTTTTATTGTAGCTTAAACCCATTTTATGATCCATATAAGAATTAGAGTCATATGTTAGAAATGATTTACTATGAATTGATCATCGTATTTAATGGGCATGATATTGTAGTGAACCTAAATTGATTGATGTATTGAAGATTTCAAAATTTTAGCCAAAAATCCTAGGTACATAATTTTGTTTTCTAAATTTTGCGGTATTCGATCGATGAATCTCAAGGGAGGTTCGACGAGTCTCAGCATGCGAGGCTTGAGGATCAGCCAACCTTAGGGAAGGTCTGACCGATTCTTAACACTATGAAAATGAAGGTCTTACCGACCTTATGGTCGGTCAAGCACGATTTAGCAAGTCAGTCGTACAGGGTCCAACTGTCCATCAAGTCGGAAGGGACCAGTAGCAAGTGTCAGTTGGCCGACCTTATGGTAAGTTCGGGCGACCTTCTTACAAAATGTATATGTTATTATAGATTTACGTAATCGAATCCATTGATTGATCATCTAGAACATGTATTGCATGCTCAGATGTAATAAGTTAAATTATTAATGTAATGATGTATTGATTTATTTAATTGACATACTAGAGAGCGTATTGGGCACCTATCTGATATTAGGGGATTGATGTCTCTGCATTGCTATTGACCTATATGTGAGGATTGATGACATTCTTCGAAATATCTATGAGTGTAAGGTGTTCCATGATTTAGCTAATCACATTGGTCGATCAAGGTTACTAATCCTTCAAGGATTGTAATTGACTCACTAAAATTGATTGAATTAAAAATATTATTGTAATTTGATAATTGACAGATTATTCGATCATGGATCATTATCGGTATTAATCGAGCATGGCTCACATTGTATGGGGATAACTTATATGAGAACGACTTAAGGAAGATACAAGATAGATTTTTTATTATCAAATAACAAAAAATAAAATAATCTCTAACATAAACATGATGTTATTGATATTAAGCATGTCTATTGTTATTGAATGTTCATGTCATCGATTTGTATTGATATGGAAATTATTAAAGTCAAAGATATAATGACTTAATTGATATTTGTTTCATTTGATGCATAAAAATAATGCAAGTATATAATTATATATTATTCATATTGATAAATTGTTATTATTATGGTTATGGCTTTACATACTAGGCGAAAAGATCATGGGATAACAGTCTCCTGCATTGAATTTTGCAGGAAAGCATGGTTGAATTATTTATAGTAGCATCGCTCGCGATGAAAGAGTTGCACATGGCATATTCAGGGCAAAGTGTTAATTGTCTTATAAGGCCAATTAGAAGGCTTTTCTTATTTTCGTACATTGAGTCTCGTTAACGAGATATGTAGCTTAAGACCATGTTTAGTCCTTTGACAAGTGATGTAACTTATATGACTTTAAGTTAACATTGTATGAACATTGAGTTCATAATCAATTATGGTTTGGATATTGCATTGTGAATCATTTTCGATGCATTTTTTTATCAAAATGTAATATTTTTCGGCTACCATAGATTGGCATCATCTTATATTATCTCAGGAATTACCTTGACGTGTGTCGGATATCGATTCGTACACATGTGTGGCACGTACTCGAGGGTGTTACAATAATAACAATCAATCAGACAATTATTTTATGACAGTAGCAAACTTATATTTTACACGATTCACTACTTTTATAATACATGCACTAGTGGTGTTCATTCATCCGGACGGTCTGATGCATTCATTGTTCATCTACATGATATCATGGTTGTATTGATAAATTATTGAGCCTTGGCATATAATTGGCTAGACATTTTCTAAGTCATTTTCTCGTTGTCTTATATCATGTTATTCATTTGAAAGTCATTTTTTATGTCTACTCAATAGCTCATATATTAATTCATTAATAAATATTAATATTGAATATTAAATTTAAATATAATTATTTGTTAGTTGTGTACATATCCCAACAAAATAAAGTAGTTAGTTTACATAAATAACATCATTAATAACAAAATATAAATGTGTCTTCGTATCTTAATTATGATACAATTTGTTCTATTATTAATGTAATAAGAAAAGGAAAATAAGATGGAAAATTAAAAAAATGTTAGAAGAATTTGAAAATTTATAAAGGATAAAATAAGTTATAAGGTTATTTCTTCTAATATATCAACGCGCTATATAATTTTTTTGCATCTAATCTTAAATTATAAATTTATTATTTTTAGTTTGTAAACCTAACCTACTTTGACAATGATGTCCCTCCCTCGATACAATTAATTTTTTTGTTAAATTTATTTTTTTTATAAGTTAAATGACACATACCTTATTCAATATTTCAGTAACTATTTTAAACATATTGTCCCCTTTATCAACCAAGTTAGAGGGAACCAAATGACAACAATTCAAATTTTGTGCAAGATGAGACTTTTTTATTGATGTGATCTATGTGGATTTTGGCACAGAATAAGGCTATTTTAATGGTGTATTTCTGACATAAAGATGATGATTGGAAGGGAGTTCTATCAAGGGCTTAGGAGTACTTGTGCAACTACATTGACAATTACATGACCTTGAAGTATGTTTGCATGACCGCGACCCTCACTTCCTGTAGCTGACAATTAAGATTCAGCGTCGGTACTGGCTACAAATATGACCAGCTTTCGCGATGATGTAGTAGGTCTAATCTCGTGGGTGAAGATATTGCAAAGACATTGACTGTAGTGAGGAGACACCAAGATACTAAATCGATAAGTAGCACAACAAACAAATGAGGTGATTCCCAATAGACAAGCTCATGGCACTTGCAAGGCTCAATATCGTATCCATTCTTGATCTGATGGTGTTAACTATGCAACAAGCTATGGTGAAATGCCCTTTGATGATCACTTGGGTTTCTTTGATTCTCAAGAGGTAGCAGGAGATTGAAGATGATTCTATTGCAATTGCCAAAAATCTCAATAACCTTATTTGATCACCCGCTTTGGTTGTCTCCATTGAGCATCGATGTCAGCTTGAAAATCTCAATCAAGCAATGCAACCAGATAACTTGATACAATAAAGATAGCAAAGATAATGGTTATACTTAATAAAAAAAAAAACAAATCAAATATAAGGTTTTGAGATGGAGATCGTCGAAGAATGATGAAACCAAGTATAAGTGTGTGTGGTGGTGGTGTTGGTAGTGCTGAGGGGGGCTCTTTTTAATCATATTATAGTTATTTTAATTTATCATCATTATTTATGTTGATTTATTTTTAACATAAATATATGTTTAATGTCTTGGCCCTTTTTTTTTCTAGCTTGTTTGGTTGCTAATGACAAAGGAACAAGACGAGGCAAATCATTCGAGGATGGATGTTCCATATCTTGGTGACAAACAATTCTTTATAATTTTCAATAAGGAAAGCCCAATGGGTGAATTGCTTGGTGAAGGAGAAGGATAAGGATGACGCTTGTCCAAGAGTGGGGGAAATCAACAAGCTCATAGAGGGATACTTAGGTTACTAGAAGTGAACAAAAAGGGGAAAAAAAGGTAGTATTGTCATTAAGAAAATTAGAAAAAGAATGGACTTAATAGACGAGGTAACGATCTCATTGTCAAAGCCAATCAACTTTGTAAGTGAAAAAATATAACAAAAAAAAGAAATAGATTTAAAAAGCGAAGAAAACAAAAAAGGAAAGAGATGGAAAAGATATAGGGAAAAATAAAAACGTATGGGAAAAGATTAAAAAGGAAAATTAAAAAAAATATGTGAGACCTACTATCGAGTAGTTTGTTAAAAAAATCATCTTACCTAAAAGAATATAAAAATACTTGACATGTCTATTTGCATCTTCCGATTATTAACACATGTACCTACCAACTATTATTTCAACAAAGACCTTTGTCTCTGCTTCACGCACATCATCATCCACTCTTGTGACCTACCCTCTTTGCGCCTCGACGATCTTTATCTCTTCTCCTTCAGTAGATCTTCTTCGTAACTCACAACCAACCTGCCATCCCCATTGTGTCTACTTCATAACCAAGTCATAGTTATCACTGTTGTTTTATTGAATCATCTTCATCTTAGTAATTTCCACTTATTGTTCTCGTACACAAGTTATTACATTACATTAATGATATTCATATTTGTCCACCATAAAGCTTGTTATCATTTTGAGTTGCTTCTACTTATTTCTTTTGCATTTTAGCAGTGATATTAAAATATGAAGAGCAATCTGAATAAGTCCACGTCCAACCATAGCTTTAGTTCAAGTCCTAATGATGAACCTTATTTATATCCATGAAATATGTGCTCGAGGAAGTGTGTTGGCCAAGTTTCTACATTATATCAATCGTATTGAACAATTATGATCTAGTCCTCAACCAAATGTTGATATAATGAATAATAAAGATCACCCTCCTTTTTCCCTATTACGAGCTTGTCCACCATTCTTTTGACACTCGTCTTTCAAAACCTTGTTACGGGATGATCCTAAATAAGAAGATGATTATGACACTTCTTCTTCAACCTCGCGTCTCCATAATCATTTCCCTACTCCATATCTCATCACATGAAGCAACTTCTTAGACCCTCACCAGCTAACACGACATGTTATAGGAACACAAGGCATCCCACTAGGCACCATCAAAGACATGAGTATGCACCACTTGGATGATTTAACAACATTTCATATACAAACGATATTACTCGTAAGATGAAAGTAGATGCCCCATCTTTTGATAGTAAATTAGACCCTAAAATATCTCTAGACTAGCTTGATAATATAGAAGACCATATTGTGTGGTAAAACATGACTAATGAATATAGGATCCGCTTTGCCAAAATAAAATTCGAGGGATCCGCCAAATGTTATCAACAAGGAGTGCCATGTAATCTCGAACGCCTCAGCTATCCTCCATCTCCGAGCTCAACAATCTCCATTCACGACATGTATTTCCCTATGCAATTACAGTTGTTTCCATTGCAGAGTTCAGGGCATATTGCATCTTAATGCCCTAATCAGATGTTAATGGTCACATTTATGACATATGATATTAAGGTTGACAATGCGCAAGGAGGTCGATCTTTTATTAGAGCCTGTTTTATCCAAGCATGACACATCTTTACATAATGGTGATCCCTTCCCTTGGCAACGAGTGGAAACACACTACACTGTTTCATACCTTCATCGAACATGATGGTAAAAGTTATAAACTCCTGATTGATAGTGGAAGTTCTCAAGATATTATATATACACAAGGCGTCAAACACATGAACCTTATCGTTGAACCACATTTGAAGCCTATTCAGTTCACTGAGTCAACCAAATGAATCTTCCTATTTTAGAATAGTGTCTCATGCCAATTACTCAAGAATCTTACTTGGCCACATTTGGTGCAATGTTCTTCCCATGGATGTTGATCATATTATCTTAGGGCAACCTTGAATTTATGATATGAATGCATACAACAAAGGTCGATCTAATACTTAATCCTTCAAGTTAAATGGCAAAGCATTCAAACTTAATCCATCATGACCTTCGATATCTAATCATTCTCCTTCCAGATCATTACTTGAGATTCAACCTTGACAGTTTCTCGTGGAGATTTGGAGCTTATTAGCACATCCATGGGCATTGATATTCCAAATACATTACCTCCTTTAAGAGACACCCAACATGTCATTGATTTGATACCATGATCATCCTTACCTAATATACCACATTATTGCATGGATCTCATAACTCATACCAAATTTAAGAAACAGATGGATGTATTTTTATCCAAAGGATTCATTCGTGAGAGTAAAAGTCATTATGTTGTTCTTGCTCTTCTTGCTCCAAAAAAGAATGGTAGTTTCGCATGTGTCTTGATTGTCATCCCATCAATAAAATTACTATTAAGAATCAATTTTGTATTCCTTGCTTAGATGATATGTTATATTTGTTAACAACCCCTCAGAGGTTTTCTAGATTGATTTGAATAGCGGGTATCATCAAATTCAAGTCTGCAAGCATGATGAATGAAAAATATATTTTAAGACCATCGATGGATTGCATAAATGGTTGATTTTGTCATTTGTCTTGTCCAATGCACCTAGCACTTTTATGCGGACCATGAATCATGTCTTGTGGTATTTTCTTGGCAATTTTTTAGTGATATACTTTGATGACATTCTAATTTATAGTATGACACAATATGATTATTTTATGTATCTTCATAAAGTCTTTGATACACTTCATCAAGAAAAAAAATTATATTAGTTCAAACCCATGTTCATTTCTTTAGCATAGTGTTATCTTCGTTGGGTTCATTATTTTCACCGTTGGTATTAAGGCATACCCTAAAAAATTCGTGCTATTCATGATTGGCATGTTCCTAAGACTATTTCTAGGGTTCGTAGCTTTTATGATATTGCTATCATTTATCATCGTTTCATACGAAGTTTTAGCACTTGTATCACTCCTCTATTAACTTGTCAAAATGTGATAAATTTCAATGGACTCCTCAGACGATCGACCCAAGACTTTTCGACCATTAATGAGAAAATGACAAGTGCTATTATGGTTACGTCTCCCTGGCTTTTCCATATCTTTTGAGGTTGCGTGTGATGTGCTTGGTGTGGGTGTTGGAGACTTCTTGAGACAAGTGGGACATCTAATCACAATCTTTAGTGAGAAACTTAATGATGTTAAACGATGATATTCTATTTGTGATAAGGAGTTCTATTCCATTGTTCAATCACTTCGATATTGACGTTATTACTTATTACCCGCTGAATTTATCTTGTGGATTGATCGTCAAGCATGACGACAACTAAACACACAAACACATCTAAGTGATCATCATGCGAAACGGCCATAATTTCTTCAATCATACTCCTTTGTTCTTAAACATCGCTCTGGTGTTGAAAACAAGGTTGTTGATGCGTTGAGTCATTGTTTAACCTTGTTGCAGTCTATTAGTGTCCAAGTGGTCGAGTTTGAAGGATTTAAAAAAGGCATATTCCTCTTCCCCTAATTTTGGTGATATTTATAATACCTTATTCGATGGTCCATCTCCTTTATTTCATGACTTTATTATACGAGATGGATATCTTTTTCGAGGAACTCACTTATGCAAGCCCAGTAGCTATTATCTTGTGTGGGAATCACATGTTGGTGATATCACCGATAATTCTAGGCACGACAAGACTGTATCTTTAGCTATGGATCGATTTTATTGGCCTTCATTATGTCGTAATATTGCTCTTTTACTATTCCACCGTAGCACTTGTCTAATGGCTAAAACTCACAAACAAAACACACTGGCCTTTATATTCCTTTGCCACCTTCTCATGAACCACGAATGAATCTTAGTATAGATTTCATTCTCGGACTCCCTCACACCCGAGCTGGGTATGATTCTATTTTTGTCGTTGTGGATCATTTTTCGAAGATAGCTCATTTTATCCCGTGTAGTAAAACTTTGGATGCAACTTATTTTGCGTGTTTATTTTCATTAGGTTGTTAAGTTGCAAGGAGTTTTGACTATCTGCTAGAGTTTGAGGAATTCCCAAAGGACCCACAAACTGAGGTCCAATAAGTTGTTGTATCTCTACGGATATTTCTCTTTCTACCACACAATTACCAGTATCCATATTGTAATTCCTAATATAAGAGTCAAAATAGGTACACAAATTCAAATGAGTCCATAGGCTTCTTTTGGACTCTCATTTTCTATAGTTTTTTTTATTATGATATTAAGTTTATGACTTACTTTTGGAAAACTTAATGGAAACATTTTAGTACTATGTCAAATTTTTTTTGTCTTTCATCCTTAGATTGACGGTCACACAGATGTAGCTAATCGGAGTTTAGAAAATCTACTTCGACGTCTTGTTGGTGATCGATTATCTGATTGAGATCTTTTTCTAATCACGCTGAGTTTGCATATCATAGTTCTATTAGTCGATCCACTAGTCATAGTCCTTTTGAGATAATTACTGGTTGTCAATCATGTAAGCATGTTGATCTTATTACCCTTCTCTTTGATAGTCGCCCTTCTAAAACTGTTATTTCGTTTGCTTAACATATTGCTAATATCCATATTGAAATTCAACATAAACAACTTTAATAATTCGAATTATAAGCTTGTTGCATACGTGCACTACATGTATGTGGATTTTTAGTATGGTAATTATGTGATGGCTTGTATGCATCTTGAACAGTATCCCCACAACTCTTTTTAAAAGCTCCGTTCTAGAGCCACTGGTCCATTCAAAATTTTTAGTCGACAAAGATCCAATACTTATGTACTTAATTTGTCATCTCATATGGGCATTAGCTCGGTATTCAATGTCAAAGGTTTGTAACCATATCGAGGAACATTTGAGCTTCCTCTTATGCCAATAGGGTTTGATACTAGTCGCCCTCAAGTGCCTATTGTTTCGTTTGTGCGACCTGCACTTGCGGAGCATATTAGTGATATTCTTGAAGACTAGACAATCTTCACCTCACGCGGACCACTTCAATATTTCTTGGTTCGTTGGTCTGGTTGTTTGATTGATGACACTACTTGGATAATTGAGGAGGAGGAGTTTCACTGCATTGATACTAGCTTATTTGATGACATCATCCGGGTCACACGTCGAAGTCGAGTTCTTCTTCGTCGGGAAGAGTTGATGCAGAACAATCCCGAATGGTTTATTATGAGTGTAGACGATAAAAAGACTTATGTGATTGAGCCAATTAGTTTATTTTTATTAGTTTGTTTTATTTTTCATAGTTTTATTAATAGTCTATTTGTCTTTCTTATTTTTATAGTAGTTTATAATATTTTTTTATTATAATTAGTTTTCTTGTGTTGGATAAAGAAAGTGATTGAAACCCTATAAAAAGCTCTTGGATGATTGTGCAAGAGGGACTTTTTATGTTAATTAATATTTAATTTACTTAATAAAGTTTGAGAGTAATTAAGGTTACGTTACCTCAAATGATACTATTTATGGATGATGTATGCATTAATAATAAGTAAAAGAGAAGAAATAATAAGATAACTTTTTAAGGTTATTGATATATGAAAGACCTCTTGAAACTATATATGTAAATCCTCCAAGGAAAAAAAATATAGTGTTTCTTTTTTTGAAATGAGGGGCCAGTCCCAAACAATTTTGTTGAGACCGGACCGAAGAGCGACCCAGTGAAGTCTCCGGTTCAGGTTGAACCGGTCGGACCGATTGGACCGTTCAGTCGGACCGGATAATAATAAAATAACATAATTTAATAAAATATTTTAAATCAAACTACTTATAACATATATTAATAAGTTATAACCATAATTATGATAATAAAATATGATCAACTTAAGTTATTTATAACTAAATTCAATTTATTATATTTTTTTATTAATTTTAAATTTACTTATTGTCATAATATTTTCATAAACTCATAATATATATTAAGATTTCTAATATAATTATATTCATGATTTATATTATATTATATTATATTATATTATATAATAAATATAATATAATTAAATCAAATTATTTATAATTAGGATTAACATAATAATTTTGTATTAGGACAAAATAATAAAGATTGGGTATAAAATGATTTGTATAAATAATCTTTAGATAATAAAGACAAATCAACATAATGTCGCGTAAGTTACATCAAGAAATAAGTAAGGATAAAGTAGTAAATATTAAATATATGAAGGTCAATGAGGTAAAGTATAATATTATAAGTGATTAAAAAGTTTTTATTCATTTTTTAATAATTTTAGCCGGTCCAATCANGCGTAAGAAAGGATCCAACCGCATAGTCCTTGAGCGTCGGACTCCTCTCATGGTTGCTGCGACCTATGGCAGCCTGGACGTGCTCAGGCTCATTCTTTCGATATATATTCATTTTTTCGGCTGGTTACCCTTCAGTACATTCACTTTTTACTGATTAAAAGGAAGACCATTTTTCTAACACTAGACAATTAGAAATAAATTATGTTTCATTCAGGTTTCAAATTCTTCATTTCTACAGGAGAAATGAATGCTCTAACCAGTCCATCTAAGAGCTAGTTGGTAGAGTATATACGTATACTTTTGCTTTTAAATCGTTTCTAGCTTTTCTAATTAAATCTTTTTCCCATTTTTCATTTCCTTTTTATATATTATGCTTTTGACTTGTAAGATAACACTAACTAAAGTTTCGTATAATACGTGAGTTTTGATTGTTTGTAGCTTCAAAAGTCGTCACCTCATTAGCATAAAAATATACTTCAGATTGAAGAATCGAAAGTTAATAATCCCGATTTTGAGTCATGAAGTTATTAATTATCAGAAAAATATTATTTTTTTTACTTCAGCTTCAAATTAGTTAAGTGTTAGTAGCACTGAACACAAGAACTCAAGCGAGTAAAAAATAATTTTCTTATAATAAATAAAGGTTAATGATGCAAATTAACTCAACATTTTTTCAAAGAAAGAAAAAGATATACTTAAAAAGATTCATACTTTTATACCGATTACAAAATGCTGTCTTGTGAGTGAAACTAAGAAAAAAAACAACCAATCATTTGATATAGAAATGATTGATAATACCTTTCATATAAAATATGAATTTAACATATCGCATCTAATGAAGAAGAGACACAACTCATGTGACATTTTTTTACTTTACATTTTATGATGAAGGACTTTATTGTCATCACTCATCATCATAGTTATGTGGTTTTAGATCATGCCCTTGTCAATTTTTATCAATTCATCAAAGGTAAGGATAAACAACTTATTATGTCATGGGATGGCACTAAGGCATGAAAAAGAAGGGGAACCTTTCGAGAAAAGGGAAGTGGGCGTGGTAAAAGATGCTTTTTATTTGATTAGTGCAAAAAAAAGGTATTATTTTTTTAACCGCAACAAATGAGGGTATAATAATAATAATTTTCCAATTTTCATTTCATTTTCAGACTTGTTAGTTAATTCATTTATACGTACATATGTAGCACAATTTAAAAATACAATACTCAGTAAAGGGTTTTTTAATTAATTTAAATGAAAAAAGGGGAGAAAAGTTTTGAAGAACACAATTCTGAAAAATTATTGAAAAAATGACACTTGTACTATAAATAATCAAGAGGACTATCATGTAAAAGAGTATGTTCATCCCCTCCAACGCTGCAAAAAATATCCTTTTCCTAAGTTTGAAGTTTGAACAATATTTAATTTCTTTTATCAAATAAAATAATTGAAATATTTTTTGTCTACTTAAATAGGATTTAAAATCATGCCTTGGTGATGTAATGTGGATTGAGGTCGCATAGCATATTCTATTTACAAATTCAGCAATTAATTGCATTTTTCAACTGTCATGAGAGAGACATGTTAGAAAGAAAGAAGTAAATGGTCATCTCGTTATAATTATATATTACTACATTAATATTTAGCCAAGATTTTTTTTACTCCTTGCACCATGAAATACCACCAAAAAAATATTATTATTATTAAAATATTATTTGTGCCACAAATATATTTCTCAAATACATTTCACCATCGAATAATTCTATATTAATATTCTCCCCAATTATATTCTTCACGATATTTTTCTTGAATGCAATAAAAATTCAAAAAGACGACAATGACGTCGGTGAAATACAATTTCAATCTTTAAAATATTTTGCAAGCGAAACAGCAAAAAGTTAACCGATTCGACCCCCATCGTACCAAAAGTGGGGCCCAAACATCTATTTCAACCAATCAGAACGAAGCGGTGACGGCACTACATTTTTTTTTATTATTCCTTTGCATTCCCTTCACCTCCGGTGCTTGTAAGAATCCCTGCGCATCCATTCCAGAAGGTAGTACTCACCGGTTCCACTGTCCCGCAGTGGCAAATTAATACCAAGAGCTTTAACCACTCACAAGATGCCACGTAAGTCGGAAGATGCACTTACGTCGGCAGACGGAGAGATCGTCCGAACGTTTTGCGCCCGCGAGTGAGCGCAACGGATCCATAAATGAAAAGAGCGTGGAATCCTGGCATCGATTTGGCCGCCCACAAGTCACAGCCACGTGGCGGCTTTTGATTGGTCCATCCGCTGAACCCCAGCTATCAGGTTGAGAAAAGACTCCCCATCCCGTCGGACCTCTCACCCAAACCACGAAGCATCCGCGACGCTTATTGGTTTATATGTTGGGTCCCAAAGATTCCCACCAATCAGTCGCTTCGTTCTCGCCGAACGCTGTTCGTGGTGGCGCAGCGTGAAAGACGGGCACTTTGAGGCAGCTTGATTGGCCGGCAAGCGCGCGCGGCACTCCAAAAAGCTATCGTGTTCCGCTGCCCCGCAGGATGCTCGGTTCGTAAAATGGTTCAACCGAGATGGTTGGTCATTTCAGCTGCACACCCGCTGGGCACGTTAACCGTCCCGGTCATCCGCGACCATCGTACCGCCGCGTGGACTGGGAGTTACTGCTCCGAGGTCTCATTGTGCTCCGCGCTCGTACTATTCCCCTTCGAATGACTGAATTATCCTTATATCTCACGCATTTTTACCCTTTTTTTAAAGAAGGTAGGGGCATAATAGTAATGTCACCCTCACGAGCTCCACTAGGAGCAAGAAATTTCGAGAATCGTAAAAAAGGATTCTCCCAATTTGTCAATTCCCTAAAATGCCCTTGTTCAAATTTCTTATTTCTTATTTTTTATTTCACACAATTTTAAGGATATTATATTTGTGAACTTGGACTATTATCTTTTCTCCATACCAACCCAAGTCCTAATATTCTTCTACCTGGCTAAAATTTCCAATTGGTGCAACCACTACGTTCTCCCCTTTAACCGGATGCAAAAATTATTATTTTTAATTTATTAAATAAAAAATATTTTGCACTCAAATATATTTTTTATTTAAAATTAATTCTATGGTGGATGAGTCAAGAGGGGCGGCTAAAAAGTAAAATTGTAATAGAATTATTTTTCTTTTTTTTTTTTACCTCCTTTTCGTTTTGTCCGAGACCGGATTTGACCCGCCACTATGAATGGAATTTGACTGCCGCCTCAAGTCCGGGCCGCATAAAAAGAAAAAAAATCTCGCACCGGCGTTTGCCGGTCATCCGCGTCCATTTTATTTCTCCGCCTTGTTCGAAATCGCGTTTCCCTGGCGGTGGTAATAAAAGAGGACAAAAAAATTACTGCGTGGAGAGGGTGAAAAAAAATTTAGAAAAGAAACGTAAAAAAACTAAAAAAGAAGGGAATAAAAATAAGGCGGTGATACATGAAGCAAACTGGGGTTAAAACTTTGGCCGAGCACTTCGTTTTCTTGTCTGTCTTCTTCCAAAAGAAATTGAAAAAAAAAGGTCCCTTTTTTTTCTCTCTCTGTCTCTCTCTCCCTCTCCCTCTCCTCCTCTCTCTCTCTTGTTCTCGCTCGTCTCCTCGCATCCCCTCGTCGTGTCCTCGTCCTGCACCGATCGGCCGGCGACGGCCGTGTTATGGAGGTTTGGGAAAGGCGGCGAGTTGGTTTGACGCCGAGTAATCGTAGAGATCAGGAGTGCGAGGTCGCGGTCTGCCGGCCGTAGACCGGGTGAATAAATCGATTCGATCTGGTGGATCCGGCGCGTCGGTGCTCTTTCAAGCGCGCGTTTCCCCGCCCGACCTGTGAGTTCCTCTGATTATTTTGACCTTTCCGGCGTTTTCGCTGCGTTTGGTTTCTGTTTATTTCGTGGAAAAAAAGTTGATTTTTTGGGCCATTTGTTGCTATATATTTGAAAGGTCTTGGCGTTTTTTTACTAACTACTGAGCAGTTTTGGATGTTTTTGTGAGGTAACGATGGTTCATGGTTTAGCTGTCTCCATTAATGGTGTCGAGAGGTTTCAAAGATCTTTTTTTTTATTTGATGTTGCGTTCTTTAATTCCTTGCCTTTTTTTAGGTTCAGTGGATTAATTTTCCCTTTTTTGTTCTTTAATCTGCGCTACGATTAGAAAGATATTTCTATATTATCTTTGCTTTCCTGCGAAAAAGAAGGGTTCTTTAGGCCATTTCTTGATTTTTTTCCTGCTCAGGTCTTCAAAAGGAGTTATTTCCAATAATTACTGCCCCTCTTCGATTCATTCCAGGAAGGATTTGTGAGCTGTATGTTGCTAAAAGGAGTATTTTTTTTTCTGTTGGATGAAAAAATGTAACGAGTATATTTTGCTTTATTTCTTGATCCAATCGCTGTTCTTTTTTTTTTTTTCAAGTCTTCTCCACCAACTCATGAACCTATCGCTCACGGTGCCCTCCTTTTGATCTCTGCATGTTTTCGCAAGCCTTCTATTATTTTGTTGATCTCTCACCCTCGTCTTCTTGTTCGAACTCTTACCACTTTTGAAAACTCCAGCGAAGGCCGCAGCAGCATGTGCAGTTGCCCTGTTCGCATAAATCATCAAGAGAAACCAAACAATACAATCACTGTCGCAGGCATGAACAACTACAACCATCACCACCAACAGGCCATTGATGCCGACGACTCCTCTAACCTCCTGGAGCTTGCTGCAAACAACGACGTTGAGACCTTCCGGCAGTCCCTTGAGCTCGGTGCGGCGCCTGTGGACGAGGTCGGGCAGTGGTATGGGCGTAAGAAAGGATCCAACCGCATAGTCCTTGAGCGTCGGACTCCTCTCATGGTTGCTGCGACCTATGGCAGCCTGGACGTGCTCAGGCTCATTCTTTCGCTCTCTTCTGTCGACATCAATCGTGTGTCTGTTCCTGATAACACCACTGCCCTGCACTGTGCAGCCTCAGGTGGCTCTTCTAACGCTGTTGATGCTGTCAAGATGCTGCTTTCTGCAGGGGCTGATCCTAACATGGTCGATGCTAATGGCCTCCGTCCTGCGGATGTGATTGTTGTGCCTCCAAAGTTGCCTGATATGAGGAGCTCCCTTGAGGAGCTTCTTGGTAGTAAGAGCTGTGGTGGGGTTTCTGTTGGTGGCGGCGGGGAGATCTTTCCTCGTCCACTGCGTGTTGTGACGACCTCGGCCAACTCCAATTCTCCTCCGTTGTCCTCTTCTCCTGATGAGGACTTATTTCCTTGCATGGATTCGACTTCCTCCCCATCCATGAACAAGTTGAGTGAGTTGCAGCATCAAGTGACTGTATCTGAGAAGAAAGAGTACCCTGTTGATCCATCCCTCCCTGACATCAAGAACAGCATCTATGCAACTGATGAGTTCCGCATGTACTCGTTCAAGGTCCGGCCTTGTTCCAGGGCCTATTCCCATGACTGGACCGAGTGCCCATTTGTCCACCCTGGGGAGAATGCAAGGCGTCGAGATCCGAGGAAATTTCACTACAGCTGCGTCCCATGCCCAGACTTCCGGAAAGGATCCTGCCGGAGATTAGACATGTGTGAGTATGCGCATGGGGTGTTTGAGTGCTGGCTTCACCCGGCGCAGTATCGCACAAGGCTATGCAAGGATGGGACGAGCTGCTCACGCCGGGTTTGTTTTTTTGCTCACACACAGGAGGAGCTACGTCCACTGTATATGTCCACAGGCTCTGCAGTACCTTCCCCACGGTCATCAAGCTCAGCTGCTATGGAGATGGCTGCAGCTATGGGTCTTATGCCTGGGTCACCATCTTCTGTTTCTGCAGTTATGTCTCCCTTCACTCCACCTATGTCACCGTCTGCTAATGGCATCAACCACAACCCGATGGCTTGGCCGCAGCCAAACGTGCCTACTCTGCATCTTCCTGGTAGCAATCTCCAGTCAAGCAGGCTGCGATCTTCTCTCAGCGCGAGAGATATGCCTATGGATGACTTGTCGCTGATGCAGGACTTTGAGTCCCAGCAGCTGTTGAATGACCTTTGCTACTCTCGCTTGAACGCATCAGCTGGAAATCGTTCGGCGCGACCAAAAACCTTGGCACCCTCCAACCTTGATGATCTTTTCTCTGCCGAGATCACTTCTTCTCCAAGGTTCAATTCTGATCAAGGGGCTGTGTTTTCACCATCTCACAAGACTGCAATACTCAACCAGTTTCAGCAGCAACAGAGTCTGCTCTCACCCATAAACACCAGTGTGTTTTCGCCAAAAGCCTTGGACGCCCAGCAGATGGCTGGGCACTCTTCCCTGCTGCAGGCATCACTTGGTATTTCCTCACCTGGCAGGATGTCTCCCCGGGCAGTGGAGCCTGTCTCTCCATTGAGCTCTAGGTTGGCTGTGCTTGCCCAGAGGGAGAAGCAGCAACAGACCTTGAGAAGTCTGAGTTCCCGTGATCTTGGCTCTGGTACATCTCAGTTGGTGGGCTCTCCCGTTAGTTCGTCATGGTCCAAATGGGCATCACCCTCTGGAACTCCAGACTGGGGCATGAATGGTGAAGAACTTGGGCGCCTGAGGCGGTCATCATCCTTTGAGCTGCGGGCAAATGGTGAGGAGCCTGACCTATCTTGGGTTCATTCGTTAGTAAAGGAATCCCCTCCTGAGAAGGTCATCACTTCTGCATTAGCTTCTGCTGGACCTTCAGGTTTGGGTCATGCTGCTGGTGAGGTTTCAGTTTCTAATGGTCAGATGGATGGGCACGACCAAGCTGCTGTCCTTGGTGCTTGGCTTGAGCAGATGCAGCTTGATCAAAGGTTAACTTAGCAAAAGAAAGGAAAGAAACCCAAAATTTTCAGTAAACATGCTTAGGAGGTTCTTTTGGTAGTAGCTAATGACCGTTAGTAAATAATATTTTTTTGGCTAGTTGGGGTGGTGGAGGAAAAATGAAAAAAAGGTACGAAGAAGATTTAGGCTGGTGATATTCTGAGATTCATTTCTTTTAAAAGCAAATTTTATTATTATTACTTTCAAAAGAGGAGATCAGACAGGTGAAAGAAAAAAAAAAAGAGTGAGGGGGTTTATCCTAGGGTTATTTCAAGGCCTACCCCCCTGGTAAACTAACTCTTCTATATTTTGTTAATTTTTTCCTGCTTTTTCTTTTGGTCTTGATCTTTTAAATCCAGTTCTAAATGTTTCATGGCAATGAAACTGTGTTTTACCTTGTCTTTCTTTGAAAGGATCCTCATTTTGTCAATTATGATAGTCATCCTTTGTTGTTGTAATGGTGTTAGGGTAAATGAAGAGATGGCCTTCCTTGAGTTTTCATCTTTTTTTTTGTGGAGGTCGACTGGTCCATTTAGTACTGTAATCTGAACTATTGTATTCCTTTTGGATGAGAGGATCTGAAAGCTGGGAAGAAAGGTGCATATGTTCTCTGATTGATGTAACATTTGGTTAAAACCTTATGCCTATTATTTCAATTCCATTATTCTTTTCTATGCTATGATACATCTTCCTGGATTCTTCATGTGGTTTGTTTTTTGAATATATATCTTTGCTTTCTTGACTAGTTAGTGGTTACATGTTCTTTCTCAAAAGAAAGTGCTTACATGTTCTTGGGCATTGTAATATACTAAGCCTGCATTGGGAACTGGCAGTGACATTGGTGTTGCTCTGATGGTGGTGGTGGTGGATCCCAACATCTTGATGTGGGCATTTTAAATTTGTATAACAAGTGTGGGTCATTTTGGATAACATCTAATTTTAAAGTGTTTGTGATCTGTTGTAACATTATTGAATGTGTGGGGGCGTCCACAGGATTTTCATGTGAAGATTATGGTTGAATTGAGGGCTCTCTGCCTGATCTTTATTTTGGACTATTGCTGCCTGGATGTGGATATACATAAGGAAGAGTCATCTTTTATATAGAAATTAGATTTATTTCTATGTGTTTGATTTTGTCTGAGAAAATAATGTGAAAAAGTAATTTTCTTGGTTGATGTAGGAGAATTTGAACTCCGCCTATGTTTATAGTCGGTCCCAAGTCCGGATAAAGGAGGAGGGTTGTGTTAGGTCTCGACAGCCAACGTAAAACCTCGTCGAATCTCATGAACACGGATCAACGAATATATTGCGCGAATAGAGCGCAATGGCGTCGTATGATTCATGTAGCCGACCCCACCTAGTGGGATAAGGCTTTGTTGTTGTTGATGTAGGAGAATTTGATTTTTTTTTTCATTTTTAAAAAGAAAAAAGTTGACAATTCTAAATCGGGCAGGGAGAAATTTCCTATCTTTTTATACACTTCAAAAACAGGATGAAAAAAGTTTGGTTGGCACACCTAGTTAGCAGAGGTGTGTCCCGGGTTGAGGGGAGCTAGTAGCCCCGAGTTCGAGTCTCGGAGTCACCAATTTGGTTAGAGGAATAACCATTTTTGCTCTTTCACCTCGACTCCGGATTAGTCAAAAACAGTTGGATGGTATTTGCCTTGTGATTATTCTGATATAAAATGTGCCAAGTGCAGTAATAACTAATAACAACACTTAATTTTTAATGTAATCTGATGTGTTGTTGGGTTCCTTCTTTGGTTTGTACTTGTTTTCTTTTTTATTATTATAAACAATATGCTGATTAGGGAGCCTCTCATCTATCTTTCTTTGTTTACTGTTATCTTATATGGTTGTTCAGTTTACTACAAATGTTATTATATTGCATTATGTTACATGCAACATTTATTATATTACATGCATGATATTTTGAAAACATTTGTGATAAAAAAAGGTAAAAGATCGAGTCGTTGAGCATCTTATGTTCCACTGACCTCTGTTGTATACTTTCTTCATTGATACATTTTGTGGAAACTTATATGACTATCAAACCCTCAAGACCTAAGATAATATAAAATTAAAACAAAATAAAATAATATGTTATAAAAAGTGAACCGTGTGCCTACCTAATCAAAAAAATAATTAAAAGTAACGTGAATTCTCACTATTAGAGATAAAATTT